>CM056556.1:1270000-1297500 GCA_029721515.1 Synanceia verrucosa | reverse complement strand
GCTGCACTGTATCGACATTTTTCATATCGGCTTCACTTCGTTGCATGTTGCATTCAGGGAAGCTCGGAAATGCTGAAGCCTACAGCAGTTGAACATCGGTTATAAAACCCGATACCAATGTTTCCCGATATTTACTTTTTATGTTAATAGTGGCTGATAATATCTGAGGGCCGATATTGTCAGACATCCTAAATAAAAACGTGCTGTCTGCTGTGAGCTACCATTGGATGATTGAAGGACAGAAAGAAAGCTTCTTTATTCTACTGTACTCAAAGTTTATATTAACAACAACATTTAAAAGAATATTAAATTCTATTTCAATATGAAGCAATGTCTATTTCGACATCTACACATATCTTAACTCATTGAGGTCCAGCCCTTTTATAAAACAGGAAGTGTCTTGTTCCAGTGTTTTTGTCCATTTTGAGTCATATTTCTAGACCCACAGAATATTTAGTACTATGACTCTGAAAACAGTGAATAGCTCAAATGAAAGAAGAGACTCTCTATTTCATCATGAAAAAAAATGTTTCTTTTTACCTTGTTCCATTCTTGTTTTATCAGAGGTAGGTCTCCACTTCCTGTTTAGATCTCTGTGGTGTATACTGTCTCTTTATGCTCTGACTACATCTCCCAGAAGCCCCAACATTACTCACCTTGACGTATTATTATTATGGTGATGGCACTCAGAGAGTTAACCTGAAAAAAGACCATGTCATCACTCACTGGCTGGTATTTAGTATATTTAGAGGCTCTTCTGGATCTTTCCATCACATCTCATGAGCTTCCTCTGCAGGTGTTTGCAGACTTTGAAATATTTTGTCGTTTTGTTCACCTGATGAAACTCTTGGTTTGGTTGAAACGTTGAGTTTTCCTGATCCTGTCTTCCTGTCTGTGGCGACTTGTTGGGACTCGTCCTGACCGAGGACAAAAGGTCATCCCAGCTCTGATGATCCGGCAACTTCCAGCATCCATAACTCCAGCAGTTGTTAGTCTATTAAACCTTAACCTCCATCACAGCGACGCCGACGCCTCCTCTCCGTCTACCTGATCTCTTTTCCGCCCTGTGTGGTCACTCATAAACTCGTCCTCGTGGCGGCTCGCGACGCTGCCACTCGCCTCGCACATAAAACCGCGTCGTTAAAGAGCCCGTTACCTTCGGCCGGCGTGGCGCTCAGAGAAAACAACACCTCACAAACACACAGATGGTTTTCCACTTCTGAGGCGAGCGCTCCACAAACACAACGAGCAGGAAAACAAAGATCGACGCCCCGGGTGCGGTTTCATTCGCCTGTTAAAAGCCTCTTAACGTTGTCTTCTCCTTAATGGAAACCAAACGAGCGTAGTACTTGGTGTGTCTTCGTACGTCGACCTGGACGTGAAGTCAAGAGGTGGAAGCGTGCGACCTCATATTGTTTTTACCAGCAGACTGAATCACAGCTCCATGACTCGATTTCACTGTTAACATGTTTCTTGTGTTTGTCACTTTCTGCATGTCAAATCCAGACAGTGAACGTTTCCTCAGCAGGCAGGACAATGTGAAACTACTAAACATCAGTCAGGATTTTTGGGAAGAACGCTAAATAACGCTCTGAGATCAGCGATCCTGACTGATGTTACTGCTGGCTGTATCTGAAACTGAAGACTGCTGTTAAATGAGAGTAGAAATGAGCGAACCATTGGTACCATCAGGTCAACTGGTTGACAACATTTGGGTTTTAAGACACCTTTAAGACACACTCAGTCTGAAGACACTGATATTATAGAAAACTAGAAAACAATATGAATAAATTGGTACAAACCATGTTATGTTAGCTCGATGGCAACGACACTAAGTAACGCTCCAAAGATTAGCTACATTTGGACCTTAAAAACACCTTAGACCTGCGATCCTGAAGGAGTCGACTGGTACTAATCCAACTAATAACTGCAGAAAAACCAAAACTTTAACGCTCATTTTGAGTCAAGTTTAGCTTTTTTTCATGCCAATATGTATATTGATATTTGGGAGGTTAATATGGGAGCAGTATATCAGTTTGTGATTGATTTTTTTCATCATGAATGTACAGTCTTGATACAAATCCTGGCAGATTTTTTCATCTTAATTATGAAACAGTTTGAGTTTCCATCCTGCAGCTTCTTACTGACGACACGAACACAATAACATGAGATATTTCCTAATATTGAGAGTGGAAAAGTTCCTCAACGAGCACAAACAGAAGCGGCTCAACCTTGACCTTTGCCCTCAGAGGTCAGAGGTCACTTGCAGCAGATTTTAAACCTCTGCTGAGGTCTCTACCTCCTCAAACCATCAATAAAAGGATTCAAACTTGGCCTGACGCAGATTCTGCAGATCGAGCGGCTGATTATCACACAAGAGGCTCTCAGAGTGGCAGAAATCCCCTCTCTGCTGCACAGTGTCCATTTACCCGCCGCGATTTTCAGGGGTTTGAAGCCTCTTCCTGTGGAAATCAATAATTCTCTGTGGACAAAGTGATTCACGGCGAACGTCCAGCCGAAGCGAATCCTGAATCCCTAACCCGCCGCTGCCGCTGGAGGGCCCCGCTTAAAAGTGCTCATCCACCTTCGGATTAACCGCCAAAACACCGAGCCGAGTCACAGCAGCGACATTTAATCCACCACAGCAGCAGCACCAAATATAAAAAGATAAAACAGGAAGAAGATGATATGTGTGTTTTTTTTGTATGCTGGATGTCAAGTGATGTTTTATGATATAAAATAAACCCTTAAGTTGGTATTCTGTCTTTAAGAGAGTGCAGTGGCTCAAAATGATGATACTGGTATTATAACAAACTGTTATGTCAGCTTGATGGGAAGAAGCAAAATAACGCTAGATTTGGTTTTCCATGAGCTTCCCTTAAGTTTAAATCAACTTCATGTAGTCATGTTGGCGGTATTTTTTTGTCATGGTACTGAGGACACTGCTTCTTACTTTTTAACTATACTGTAAAAAAGCTTAATGATTTTTTCTCATTAACATGCAAAAGAGACGAGGTGTTTGTTAAACTGTCACTTAATCAGACTGAAGTCTGGAATATTCTGTTGAAGAAGGACTGGTGGTTTTTGGGATATCCAGGGGGTCAGGTGTTTTAAATTTGATTTTAAATGTCAGTTAATGTTCAGGTCGTCTTCATCAGCTCAGTAAAAAAGATGAAAGTAAAGTTTAGAGACAGTAAAAGTTCAGATCCTGGTCCAGGACCTGCTGGACTTCGGGGTTAACATGTCCCAGGAGACACCCTGAACCAGCTTAATCCTCCCTCCACAGCAGCTTTAGTGTAATTCAGGCTGCAGCTGTCCACTGCTGGAAGAATCCAGACACTGTCCTGCATATGTTCAGCTGCAGGAACAAATGTCAGGGAGGACGGAGGGTGAAAAAACAAGACGGACTCCTGAACCTCAGCAAACCACTGGCATGATGTGAGGAGGAGGAGGAGGAGGAGGAGGGAGGAGGAGGAGGCTGTCAGAGCTCACTGGTTCAATAGTTAAATACAAGCCATTAATGTAACATTAAAGCTTATTTATTAGGATTGTCAGCGTTAAATTTAAAGACAAAGCAGAACACAATATTTTTATTTGATTTTTTAAATAGTAAGAGTCAAAGCTCACTTTCACATTATTAATCTGACTTTTAAATCAATATTAACTTCCCTGATGTCATGTTGCTAACCTCCAACACTGTGATTAAAGCCTTAATTTGACAAAATGGAGCTAATGAAAAGTAATTTACCACTTTATATGAAATAACATCATAAGAAATGTCATTTAATGCATATTCTGTATCGTACAGATGCAAAGGGCTGAAGATTCCTGGTGCAACACGTCACTAAAAAAATATATAATATGAAGTGGATTCCAGGAGGAAAAGTTTAAACAGGGCTGGATGTGCCGGCCTCTGTGAGGTAACAGTATAAAACATTAGAGTGGAGATGTCTTCATTAAAGTGAAAACTGTGCAGACAGGAAGGAGAAGACTTGATGAAAACGATGTAAAGATCCACGTCCAGAATAAGACACATGAGGTCAGACTGATGAGACGTTCAGGTATCTCAGCATGTGTGTGAGATGCATTCCCTGCATGTCCGTGGTCTTACTGAGCATTAGTGGACATGATAAGCAGCATGCCAGGTGACAGGAAACGAGCTGCAGCTTCAAACTGCCATAATAATAATAATAATGATAATAATATACTGATAATGTTAATAATAATAGTATTAAAATAATAGTATCATTACTACTAATAAAACATCTGTATAATACCTCTGCAGGAAACATTTAGCTTAAGAGGGGTTCACAAGGGAGCAAATATAATCTGTACCTATAAACTACATAATATTTATACACTTATATTGTCTATTATAATGCTGCATTGTGGACAACAAATCTGTTAGCATTAGATTGAGTTATATTATGGTGCATTCAGGGTCTAGTCTGTCATGATGAGTGCAAAGTAATCTTGAATGTTTTTTTTAAACTGAAGTTTTGTTAGTATTCTTACGTACTGTATGACAGAATAAATTATAGGTTTTTTGAGATCAATACTGCTCCGTATTTGATATTCATCCCGTTCCCTGATAAAATCCAGAAAAAGAAATACAATACTGTGTCAGGAAAGTAGACTTCTCTCCTCTGTGTGAAACTGAAACAAGTAATTCCTACTTTAATTAAATATCACCTGGAAACAGCCTACCAAGCAGCACCTGAACGCCTCTCGTCGTCTCTCATTTTACATGTCAGGCATTTCGCTGAGTCGCCTCATCCAAAGCGACTCAGCAGCAGAGAAAAACACGTTGTGGACGGAGGGATTGATTTACAGTTTTGCCAGAGACAAACAAACAAACACATTTTCTGTTCGAGAATGACAGGAAATCAGTCAAAATAATAATATTTGATATTTTTTTCTGCTTTTTTGTAAAAAAGTAAATTTGAAAATGCAAATGGAGAAACCCCCCTGGTTTATTGTGGAGGGGCGATGCTAACTTCCTGTTTGCAGCTTCTCTATTAATAAACTAAACATGCAGCGTTTGTTATTCTGAGCTCATGAGGAGGAGGGTAACTGTAACCGTGTGTTTATGAAGGAAGCATTTTGTGGTGACGCAGCTTCAGCGTGGTGGAACTTTCCGGACCTTCCCTGCTGACGACACGTACCCAGAGAAAGGTCTCATACCTGGGCAGCCTGGCCCTCTGTGACGCTCCGGACTGAAATAGCACCATAAAGTCATCCATCAAACCAGTAGGCCAAAGGTCAGCGGACGAGATAAAAGTGAAGCCAGCGGAGAACATCCCAGAATACTCCTGGACTCACACTCACACATTTTTAGACTGTAAAGTTAAGTGAGTGTTAAGTTTTTACATTTATTATGAAGGTCAACCTTTACTTTACGTTTTTTTTCTGTCTTAATTTGTTGGCGGCTCATTTTCAGATGGTGCGTTCAAGAACACTCTGACATCTAATAACCAAAGACGAACAATGATTGGATTAAAAAAATGAAACATGATGATGGTTACTGAATGAGATGACAGGGTGACGTTACATGTAAAAAAAAAAAAAAAAAAAAAAAAAGATAATTCTGGTTTGACTCTTTCTGCTCTGTCAATCATTTCATGTCGACTCAGCGAGGAAAAAGTTGACAGGAAGTAGTCAGCGTTTAAAGCTTGGTTTGCACAGGCTTCAGAAAACCAATCAAATCAATACATCTGATTATAAGGTTGTTGGTTTAAGATATGTCACCAGTTAAGAAGCGACATAAATTCAACTTTCTGTCACAAAAGATGAAGAAAAGCAGCAAATCCTGGTGATTTTCAGGTGGAACCAAAGACTTGAGCGATAATTTGATCCAAAAATCAATAAACGGATTTCTGTAAACATGTTGTTAGTGACTACATGAGATGGAATGGTGATGTTAGGTGTGACTGTAGAAACACCACACCACACTGCTGTAGTTAAGGAGCCTTCAGGACGTCAGCGTCAGTCTGTAGAAGACAAACTTCTGTCAAACACTGCTTCCCCTCAACCTCTCTGGGAGGATTAATTAATCCTGAAGTCCTTAAAACGTTAATCTGACTTCACACGAGGACAAAAGAGGGAGGTCTGAGCCTCTGGTCTGAAACTGATCTCTGGTTTGAGCCCAAAACAAAATGAAAACCAAACAAATCAGGACCCTCTTCCCATGCTTCATATTCGTCAGAAAATAACAAACCTATTAGTGCCGATCATCGACCATAAATATCAAACAATCGGCGGGCCCAGATGGGGAGGATTATGCCGCCTTAAAGTCATTACCATCACATCCTCTCCTTAAGCTTCCAATTCCCTCTCAGCTGCAGTGTAATACCCAGCCTCAGATCACTTTCCCATATTAAACTCACGGTTTGCAGAGCAGCTTATTAATGCTTTAGTCTGGACGGGACTAAACAAACTGACTCCAGTCCAGCAGATCCTGATTTTATTTTATCAGCAAGAAAGAGTCCGTCAGTCAGGACGGTTTTAAAACAGGAAGAAACCTGAGAGCAAAGAGGGGCTGAGGAGGAGGAGGAGGAAAAGGAGGAGGAGGAGGAGGAGAAAGAGGAGGAAGAGGAGAAGGAGGAAAAGGAGGAAGAGGAGAAAGAGGAGGAGGAGGAAGAGGAAGAGGAAGAAGAGGAGGAGGAGAGAGAGGAAGAAGAGGAGGAGGAGGAAAAGGAGGAAGAGGAGAAAGAGGAGGAGGAGGAGGAAAAAGGAGGAAGAGGAGAAAGAGGAGGAGGAGGAGGAAAAAGGAGGAAGAGGAGAAAGAGGAGGAGGAGAGAGAGGAAGAAGAGGAAAAGGAGGAAGAGGAGAAAGAGGAGGAGGAGGAGGAAGAGGGGTGGGGGAGGCCAAGGCTTCTCCCACCGTGGTCCCACAGTTTTATATCAGTTAGATATCTGACACCTGAGAGAGGCCAACACTGAACATCTGCAGGGGATAATGAGAGGAGGAGGAGGAGGATTAGAGGAGAGGGGAAGGAGGAGGAGAAGAGGAGAGGAGGAGGAGGAGGAGGAGAAGGATTAGAGGAGAGGGGGAGGAGAAGGATTAGAGGAGAGGAGGAGGAGAAGAGGAGGAGGAGAAGAGGAGGAGGAGGAGAGGATGAGAAGGATTAGAGGAGAGGGGGAGAAGAGGAGGAGAAGAGGAGGAGAGAGGATGAGGAGGAGAGGAGGAGGTCTTCCTCACATGAATTATGACATGAAGATAAGATAAGTAGTTGTAGTTTAAGATTCATTAAATACCAAACCCCTGATCTTCACCTCCTCGTGTCCTGTGATGATTTTAATCATTAGTTTTACCCTGATATGAAATGTAAACATCACTATATCGTATATTTCTTTTTTGTTTTACACTTTGGTGTTTGTAAATCTGTACTGTTACACAACACAGTAACAATAAAGGCTTTTGATTTGATCTGATGTTCAGTTTTAAAGAAAAATGTATTCAATTACCGTCACGGGAGACGAATAAAAGCTGCAGTTCCTCCTGATTTTAAGATGGAACCAACAATAACAAGATAATAATAACTGTAATAATAATGAGAGTCATATTTTACTGGACAGCCACGCGTCCATCACAGTTAAGGTTTAAAGGTTCTCTGGGAACGTTAAAGCACAACGAAGCAGGAAGTCCAGCTCTCTGGGGACGCCGGTCGAACTCGTCCAGTAATTAACGTCCTTCATGTTGCTCTGCCAAGCGCTCGCTGGCGGTATGCAAACAACCCTGCGGCCGGCTCTGGTTTCAAAGTCCTCGGCAGCAGCTGTAGAGCGAGACGCCGTTCATCAACCATCGACCGCTGAAAGCAAAGAGGGAGGATGAAGACGGAGAAACAAGCCTGTTTGATAAGCTGCAGATGTCCTGCAGGACGAGACGAAGCTGCTGAGAGGCTCTGAGAGCGTTAGCAACCAGCTAACAGCTAACAGCTAAGAGGACCGTAAAGAAGAGTGAAGCACTTTACTGTGAAGGGCTGTTTGGACTGATGTTCACTACTTCCTGTCAGCTTTGTGATGTTAAAGAACAGGAAAGACAGGTCTGGCATCTGTCCTCCTTTTATCACAATAAGGAGTTTTATTCTGAAATTATCTGGTGTCTGTCTTCCTTTTATTAAAGAAGGTGCTTTACTTTGAAATTATCAGGTGTATGCCCAGCCCTTCATTACAAGAAAGAGCTTTATTTTGAAATTATCTAGTGTCTGTCATCCTTTCATTAAAAGGAGCTTTATTTTGAAATTATGTGGTGCCTCTCCTTCTTTTATTACAGTGAGGAGCTTTACTTTGAAATTATCTGGCCTCTCAGGTGACGTTACAGAAGTCATAAAACCAGTTCCTTTCAGCAGTGAGTCATTTAGTAAAGTAGGACATTACTGTTTTGAAAAGTACTCAGTAATGTGTAATCCATTACATTCACTGAGTATTTAGCCCAGCGCTGACATAATGTAAACTGGCGTGGCGTGGAGTCAGCACGTTCATTCAGTGACATCACATCCACATCTAATGTAAGAACCAGTCCAGTCACTGATAATGAAAAGGTTCGTTCAGAAACCTTCAGCGTCTGCGTGCTGCATTCAATGCCTGCTCAGACTTTAGCCTTGACTTTGGTGCTTTCCTCTCTCGGTAACATTACCCCCACCCCCCTTTGTCCTCGCTGACCCCCTCACCAGAGCTGAATTTACATTCTTCACCAATCCTTTAAGCTCGGCGACCACGACGCTCTCATCCCCTGATCAAAACAGACCTGTTGACACGTCCAGCCGATTCCCAGGACGCCGCTTGCGCTCTTCGCCTTCCTCTAATTGGCTCGCTGAGAGGGGAAAAGATGGCGTCCAGCGATCAGAGGGAAAAAGAGCCTCATCAGTAAACGTTCAGGTGGTCGTTGAGCGTCACTGAGTGGCTTCATTAGGAGGGGATAAGCAGAGGAGGGATGGAGGGTCAAAGGTCAGAGATGATGTGTGAAGGATGAACCACCTGCAGAGTGAAGCGGTGCAGATGAGCAGGAAGCAGAAACAAACACGTCAGCGACGGAAAAGTAAAGAAATCCTCAGTGTGCTGCTTTAGGGGCGGTAAACAGATCTCTACTAAGTGGTCCTTAAATGTTATTTGAGAGTAAAAATAATCCACAGATTACCACAGGGATGTCAGTCCTGGCAGCAGAAATATATTCCCTACCAACACTACTGATACGCCACGATTACAGCTGCCAAGTCAATACTGCCGCAATAAATTAAGGTGATCCCCCGGTTATCTATTTTATATTATAAACAGCTCCTTCTCACCAAAAACTACATTTACCTTCACTCAAAACTCATGTTTACTGAAAGGAGCTTGAATGCATCATAATATGAATTAATGACAGATCTGTTAGCAGTTAGCTCTGCGTAGGACTGTGCTGCTCACTGGTTGCTAACAGCTAAAAAATCTTACTGGCTACTAACAGCAAATATCCACTAGCTCTTGTAGGCTGCTAACAGCTAACATTAACTAGCTCTTACCAGCTACTAAATGTAATATTCATTAGCTCTTTTTCAGGTACTGAAGCAATCTAATTCACTAGCTCTTTTCTGGTTACTGAAGCTAATATTCGCTAGCTTTTACCTGCTACTGAAGCTAATATTCACAGCCCTTAAATGCTGCTGACAGCTGATGTTAACTGGCTTACGTCACTTGCAGCACGATAAGCTAAGACGGTGAACATGGTGGCCGTTACACCTGATAAACATCTAGCATTGTTAGCATGCTGAGCCTATGTAGAAGAAGGTTAATCCCTCAGTGAGGGGAATTATTGTTTTCACTCTGTTGTATTTTTCTGTTGCACATCACACCTGCAGTAGTGGAGAGGTGTCAGAGTGAGGGAGGTGCCCTGTATCCAGGAACCCTGAGCAGTTGGGGGTTCGGTGCCTTGCTCAAGGGCACCTCACCAGTGACCCTCTGGTTCCCAGCCCAAGTCACTACAGAGTGAGCTACATAGCGTAGCTGTCACACATTCAGGTGTTTCCACCGATCGGTGACCTCTGACCTCTGTTCCCATGAGACTCTGATAAAGTGCCTGAACTCTAATCCCACCATGCTGTGACTCATCACATTGATATCAAAGCTATGAGGGGGTTTCTCGCTTCCCGGCGTCGATCCAGGGGGATGAAGCTGTAATCTCTGGCTCTTTGACCGTCCAGGACGATGACGGCAGCGAGCGAAGCCTCAGAGCCGTTTGGTACATCAGGGATATTTAGTGAGGCTTCAAAACCTCAGCTGCACCGGGGTCATCATCACACCGTTTACCATACAGCAGTGCACTGTCTGTATTATACACAGTCATTATTAAAAGTCATAATTAATTTCATTTAATTTGCTGACTTTTTCATTTATACAACAAATATATATTAATATGACCATTATTTATTATTATAAGGGTGTTTTTTTGGGAAATACAGCACACATCCGCACATTTAAACAAAACTTGTAATAGAATAAATAATTGCCTTACTGTCAGTAATCACCTGGGGGTGTTTCTCCTTGGGCTGTTTTTTGTCTGTCGTCCCAGAAAAGTGAATTTGAAGTGAACAACCTTTCCTCTGAACGTTAATAAAACCACATGAGATCCCCAGATCTCTATTAATTGATGATATTTCAGAGTTCATCATTGTTTTTTTTGTTTTTTTTTGGGGGGGGGGGTTGTTTTTGGAGAGTTTTTTGGGATGTTTGGGTGTTTTTAAGGGTGCTATTTTATTTTTTTCTATTTATTTGGGTGATTGTGGAACGATATTTTGGTATTTCTATTGATTTGGGTGTTTTTTTGGGGTGATCTAGGATGTCATAGAAGTGAAGGATGTTTCCTCTGAGCGTTAAGAAAACCAGATGAGCTCTCCAGATCTCCATTAATTATGTTTTTGGGGTGTCTTTTGGGATGCTGGTATTGGGAGCTACCGTCTGATTGTTGCTGCTCCTGCATGCCTGAAGCCTTACTGTCATAAAACTCTCTCTAATCAATTAAAGCGTACAGCTGCAGCGTGTTGAGCTGATCGGGTTTCCCACTCGGAGCACCTGCTATCGGCCGTGATCGAAGCCCACTGACTCACACCGGCCCGTCCGCCGACACGCTAACACGTATCGGCTTACACGGCGGCGTGCGTGCCAACAGCTAACACGCTCCTCCACGCACCGCCTCGCAAACTTTGTCATTTTATTTTCGTGCCCGTCACAATTTCACACGTCTTTTCCGGGCGTGGTGGGGTAATCCCTCGCGGGGCGAGCGCCTGCGGGCCGATGGGGCCGCGGCGTGCCAGGCCAGGACTGCCACTAACCCCCCCAACCCAAAAAAAAAAAAACACATGTGAGCCGAGGTCAGGAACACTGCATTCTGGGAGCTTTCTTGGTTCAAAACTTCCAGAAGCTTTTTCCTCTTGTAAAATACGACACAAATAGTCTTTAATATATAAATATGAATATTTATTATTTTGAAATTTAGTGGAAAGGCCGTTTTTACCAAATATCCAATAAACTGATTATAAACTATATATTCTACTTGTTTACTGACGTCACTGCTTCTTATTTTTCATGTAGCTCCTTATTGAAATGTTGCTCTGTCCACTTTGCTGCTGGAACTCTGGAAATGTAATAAAAGATGATCTTATTTACTTTCTTGCTTGGTTTTCATGCTGAATGACTAATTTCTCAGAAACTTAGGAGCTCATCTCTGGTAACCACCAGATCTGAAGTGGTGCTTTTGACTGATTCTTTGGGGAGAAACTACTGAACTAAACGATTATTCAACACAAATATTAGTCGACTAAGAATTTCTTGGGCCCTTTGCTGGAATATTTTGCATTTCTGTAGATTTTAGGTTGTTAAACACATCCTTAATCTCACTGATGAGAGCAAATAAAAGCTTTAAAACTGTTGACAGGAAAGGAAGTGTGGAGGACATGTGAAGGAGAAGAAAGACAATAACTTTTTAACAACTTTAAATTCAGCTGTTGGAGGACCAGAGGACACCATGACGTCCCCCTGGTGGGATAACACAGTGTGACTGCATGTTCGCTGTATGTATGTACTGTGTGTACTGTGTGTACATCCATCAGTCTCGGCACATGAATCACAGTTTGAGGTAATCCGGTCCAGCCGTTTGTCTTTTCTCTGCACTTACAACTCGTCGCTGTGAATCACCCTCGTGTTTTCAGGATAGAGTCAGCGCTCGCTAAAAACAAGGATTACCTCACCGATGCTGCTCGGCGAGGAGGCCGGGCGCTCCGGTGGAGGCATTCTTTCCAGTTTACTGTCGGGACGGTAATGAGCTCGATGACGAGTTGACGAGTTTTCTGAGGATGAAGATGCAACAACTCCGCTCAGGTCTGCAGAGACTGAACTGGTTCTGGTTCAGTTTTAGTCTTTTAACTTCTAATTTTCATGTTTCCTGAGCATTTCGCTGTGCTTTTGTCACCATGGTGGTGGAAAGGTCACAGTTGAGTGACTTTTTCACGCCACTCAAGTCAAAATGTGCAATAACTGAGCATCAACTTACTGTAAATATTTACTTCAAATATAACTACTATATTTTCATCATTTTTATACTTTGACTACTTTTGTAAAGCACCAAGTGGAACTATTTTGTTTTATTCACTTTAATACACTCACAGTAAGGGCTTTTGATTTGATCACACTGTAAATATTTACATCATTCCATACCCTATAATCCTGTATATGCATGTAATTATTCCATATTTGTTATCATTTATTTACTTATTGCTTTTGCACTTCTGGTTAGATGTTACCTGCATTGCGACATTAAAGTCTGATCTAAAGTGAAAAGAGAAACGATCACAGATCAGAGTGTCTTTACTGTAAAAAGTCACATAGAAATGAGTCGTTCTGGTCTTTGCAGGCGAACATGAAGGCCTCACTGTACTGCAACAGCAGTGTCACCACAGGGGTGCAGAGGTCAAAGGTCATGGGTGACGGGGCGGCTGTAAACAGCAGTGGTGGGCCACGGTGAGCAGGGGGAGATGGGAAGCGGGTCAAAGGTCGAGGGGGCGGGGTAAGGGTAAGGGGTGCGGGTACGATGGGGGTCGGATCGACAGGTGGGACGCCGCCACAGACCGGCCACACCTGCCCCGCCTGTCAATCAACCAGCGGCCACGAGTGTGAGGTTACAGTCAGACTGTGAGTTTTGTCAATGAGATGACGCTGCATTTTAACCAATCAATCAAGACACCAGCCACTGAACAGGAAAGAAATACATGAAGAAAATAAAGCAGCACATCAGAAAACCAGTTTGACTTCATCTGAGATGGTTTCCAGGGATAAAAGAGCTGTGTTCACAGGATATTCTGAGCTTTAATAATGGAGAAATAATATTGAAGAGATGAGATGATGTTTTTAGTTATTGTTAAAAGAAATGTCTAAAACTGTTGTGATTGTGAGGTCAGAGCTTAAACTATTCTTATGGTGTTGGGGATAAAATATTCATAAAAATATATATTCATATACTTATTCAAGCTGTCAGATGGTTATTTTTTCATTGGGATTAATCACATTTTTCACTGTACCTTTAAAATCCTATTATTGATCATCTCCATCAGTTCTTGAGCTCATTTTATCAATGAGTGTCTGATCAATAATGTCAGGTGACAACCAGCCAATCAGAGTTCGTCTTCATCAGCTGGAGTTAACTTCTTCATTTAGTTTCATCCTCAGCTCTGTGGACACTTGATCACTGATCAATAGGAGCTTTAGCCTGTTAGCTGTTAGCATCCCCTGATTAGTTGCACTGGCATTAGCTTAGCTTGTAGTTGCTAGCTCAGAGTGGAAGGACTTCACTGATTTTGATTTTAATTCAGTTTTTACACAAAGTGCATATTACTGATGTCTCCACTGAGACTGTTTTTCTCCATGACTGCAACAGGAAGCTGCTAATAAAGGAGCACTGAAGAGACAAAATAAAAGCACGAATTATAAAAAATATATAACGAGTTCTGCTTTGACTTGTGTGTCAGTGTGTGTGTGTCTCTGTGTGTGTGTTAGTACATTTGCTGTGTCAGTGGCAGGTGCAGATTAGACGGGTCGTTGTCCTGACAGTTGCAGTCGACCCAAAACAACAAATGCAACCCGCACAACACACACACACACACACACGCACACAAAACTTTCCTTTATTTTTCTGACATGATTTCTTCTGTACTGTATAAACCTGCTGCTCTGACCCACAACTCCAGTCATGGTTTATTTTAAAATATATTAACTGTCGTACAGCAGCAGATAATTTATCACCTTTCAATGGATTCACGATAAAACAACTAACGGATCAGCAGATACAGTTATGTTGACTAAAGTGTACTATAGTTTATCAGAAAGTATGATAATCTTGAAGTATTTAATTCACAAAGCGTATTTAAAGCAGTTTAAGATTAAAAAAATGTACAGAAACAGTCGTTTCTGAGGAACACAGACATCACAGCTAATCAGATGTTTGAAATGCTTTTTGATTAAAAAAAGGAAATATTTAGGTAGATGTAGAAAGGGTGGGGGAGAGACAGATAACTCCACAATGTTGACTCATAAACTGATAATTATACTAATAAAGACAGTTAATTAAAGGTGGAGCTCAGCTTGATCTACACATTGAGTTTCTTCTAAGGCTGGCGGTGTTATCGTTATTAGTTTTATAATTAATGAATGTTTTGGTGCAGAACACACATTGTGTCACATAGAATAATAATTATAAACAGCTAATTAAAGGTGCGCAGCTTTAGCTTAGCTGACAGGAATTCTCCTTGTTGTGTAACTTCTCGGCTCATTTGTGCTCCATTATTTGAAGAGAAAAAAGAATCACACAGGTTATTTTTCTAAGTGCATTAAATCACACTGTAATGTTCTTATATCTTGTATTTTATGTTCTTATGGTGTTTTTATATTGTGTTTTTGACTTTTTGAATCTGTTCACATTTCCTACTGTGTATGGCATTATGGTATTAAAGTTTTATCTTACATTACACAACCTTTGCTGCACAAACATGGTTTTCTGTCTCAAAACTCATATTAATAATTTGATTACTAATTATTAGTTCACCTCTGCTGAGGACAAACACTGAACACAATGTTCCCGTCAGAGAAAAAAAAAACAACAGCAGCCGTCTGTAGGGGGCGCTAATCCTGCTGTACTGCCAGTGTGTGTGTGTGTGTGTGTGTGTGTGTTTTGAAGGCCATGAGGGACTCATGGGACTCTCCAGTTGCAGGCCTGCAGACTGGCTGGCACCCTCAAAGTAGCTTCTTCATCCTGGAGACAGCTGTTGTCTCCGTGACGACACGATCGGCCAATGAGGGAGTTGGGGGGGGTTTATTCAGAGTGTGTGTGTGTGTGTGTGTGTGTGTGTGCATATACTGCATGGCACAGATTGAGTAAAGTCACATTTACTTGCAAATAAATCCAGAAAACCGGAAAATTAAGATTAATGTGTGAAGTGAATGAAACACAGCTTGTGTTTACGTGTGTGTTTATGTTGACGTGTGTGTGTGTGTGTGTGTGTGTGTGTGTGTGTTGGTGCGGTCCAGTTGGCTCGCTGCAGTAAACACCATTCCTCTGGTCCCACTGCGGCAGAAGAAAGACCGCATATAGGCTGAACAAGCGAGGAAACGCAGCGCTGGTTTGTGGTCCTGCAGTTAGCAGCTGGACATGTAAAGAGCCTGCAGGGACCGGCGCTCAGTGGTGTTAGCTTACAGCTAACAAACAGACCTGTAGCCACAGGAATAACACTCCTATCTACAAGTTTAAGACACAGAAAACTTTATTTATTTGGTTTTTGTAAAACATGTTAGTGACCTGATGGAGGATGGCTCCTGGATGTGGAGACAAACAGAAATGACAAAACTTTTAAGTGGGGCAGCTAGTGTAAATGTGCTAATTAAGTCAAAAGTCAAAGCATAATGTGTTCCTTTATTAAAAAAAAATCACATGCTTTTATTTTGTCTCTTCAACATAGCTCTGAGTAGCAGCTTTTCCGGCTGCAGTCATGAACAAGAAGAAGAAGAAGAAAAACTCCCTGACAGCTCAGGGGAAAAAGAACAGGAGTTAAAATATGAGGGAAGTACTTCCAGATTGAGCTAACAGCTACGAGCTAAGCTAATGCTAGTACAGCTAATCAGAACTTCAAAGCTCCACTGACGTTTCTGATCGATCCTGTGGAGCCAAGATGAATCATGACCATAAAAGATTTGATCTGGCACCAAAACACAGAAAAATGCAAAGGTATGAGGCTGTGTGTAAAATGATTCTACTCCTGAAAAACATTCAGACTGACAGCAGTGAGCCTCAGCTCTGCCTCAGATGTTTCCAGAACAGGCCTGAGCTCAGAGCTCAGCAGACAGGTGGAGGCTCAAACTGTGCTTCAACCAGGTGAGTGAGCGCAGAACAAAACACTAACAGGACAGGAAGTGACCTCAGGACTGATCAGGGCTGACAGGTGTGTGCAGAGCGGGTGGCGCTTCCTTCTTTCTGCTGTCTTTAACAACACTTGCAGATCATCTGTTTCTCAGACAGAAACTCGAGTTGATCAATACAGACATGTTTGCAGCTATTCTGATAAGTGATAAATCATCTGAGTCGTTTCCTGCTTCTAAAATGAGAGTTCGCTTTCTTAATTACTGCATCTTTGAGTTTTTGAAAATAATGACATCAACTCAGGCGTTCTCCACTGTTTCCTGATGTTCTGTAGTTTGTATTGTCACCAGTGACCTTTGACCTCTCTGCCAAATATAAACTGCAAAGGTTTTAAAAGTACATGAAGCTTTTTTTGAGACGCTCCATCTGTTTCACCTCCCAGCATCCTCTGCTTCTCCTGCAGTGGCTGGATGAAGAAACCCAACACTAAGTAGACTAGTGATGGGGGAGGAGGTCAGAAGGAGGTCAAGGCCACCGTGCAGGCACAAAAAAATAGAAGAAAACGGAGTAACTATAGGGAGACACTAAAAAAACTGAACTGAAAAACTGAACATGATAGTTTTACACAGTTATTTACATACAAAAATCAAATGTTATACCACCATTCACAGCTAGATGTAACCCAGCTAAAATAATAAGTATTTACTCCAGTAGTAATAGTGAAGCAGGAAGAACAAAGAGCGGTAAAATGCTACGGAGAGAGGAGATTAACGGTGAATATTTGTCATGTAACTCCTAAAACTAGACTGGAGCGGAGGAATATCAATAACACAAACCACTAAACTAAAGTGAGGCTCACTGGTGTGTTTTTAATCGTTTTGGGATAAACATGGAGCTCTGAGGCACAGAGGAACCACACTGGTGGATTATTATTTGACTCCCAGCTGAGTGTAAAAATGAAGAAGTGATTCAGAGTAATCTCACTTTCATCCTGATCAGATGAGCGTCTTTCTCAAAAATCTTTAGTCTCCTCTCCACAGATCGATTACCCTCCACCCCCCTCCTCGTCTGGGACTTCCTGGTCAGAAGTCATTTGTCAGTATTAAGGTGGATCAGGTCAGGAGCCACTGAAGGTACCCAGACCAGGACAGCAGTTGAGTAAACACCAGTCTGGGTATCGCTTTCAGTCCGGCTGCTGGCCTCACCTCTGGGTAAACACAGGTCCAGGTCCAGACTCTGGTCCACCATGTAGGCTACCATGTAGTCCACGCTCTGGTTCACCATGTAGACCACCATATCATCCACCATCTAGTCCACACTCTGGTCCACTATCTAGTCCACACTCTGGTCCACGCTCTGGTCCACACTCTGGACCACACTCTGGTCCAGCATCTAGTCCACACTCTGGTCCACACTCTAGTCCACACTCTGGTCCAAGCTCTGGTCCACCATCTAGTCCACACTCTGGTCCACCATCTAGTCCACACTCTGGTCCACCATCTAGTACACCATCTAGTCCACGCTCTGGTCCACCATCTAGTCTATGCTGTAGTCCACCATTTACTGTACTCTACTATCTCTATCTAATAAGTACTGTACGGTCTCTATTGTACTTCAATGTCTGTGTACTCTACTGTCTCTATCTAATAACTACTGTATTCTACTGTACTCTACTGTATTCTACTGTACTCTACTGTCTCTATCTAATGACTACTGTATTCTACTGTCTCTATCTAATGACTACTGTATTCTACTGTACTCTACTGTCTCTATCTAATGACTACTGTATTCTACTGTACTCTACTGTCTCTATCTAATGACTACTGTATTCTACTGTACTCTACTGTCTCTATCTAATGACTACTGTATTCTACTGTATTCTACTGTCTCTATCTAATGACTACCGTATTCTACTGTACTCTACTGTCTCTATCTAATGACTACCGTATTCTACTGTCTCTATCTAATGACTACTGTATTCTACTGTCTCTATCTAACGACTACTGTATTCTACTGTACTCTACTGTCTCTATCTAACGACTACTGTATTCTACTGTATTCTACTGTCTCTATCTAACGACTACTGTATTCTACTGTACTCTACTGTCTCTATCTAACGACTACTGTATTCTACTGTATTCTACTGTCTCTATCTAACGACTACTGTATTCTACTGTACTCTACTGTCTCTATCTAACGACTACTGTATTCTACTGTACTCTACTGTCTCTATCTAACGACTACTGTATTCTACTGTATTCTACTGTCTCTATCTAACGACTACTGTATTCTACTGTACTCTACTGTCTCTATCTAACGACTACTGTATTCTACTGTACTCTACTGTCTCTATCTAACGACTACTGTATTCTACTGTACTCTACTGTCTCTATCTAACGACTACTGTATTCTACTGTACTCTACTGTCTCTATCTAATGACTACCGTATTCTACTGTCTCTATCTAATGACTACTGTATTCTACTGTATTCTACTGTCTCTATCTAACGACTACTGTATTCTACTGTACTCTACTGTCTCTATCTAACGACTACTGTATTCTACTGTACTCTACTGTCTCTATCTAACGACTACTGTATTCTACTGTACTCTACTGTCTCTATCTAATGACTACTGTATTCTACTGTACTCTACTGTCTCTATCTAACGACTACTGTATTCTACTGTCTCTATCTAACGACTACTGTATTCTACTGTATTCTACTGTACTCTACTGTCTCTATCTAACGACTACTGTATTCTACTGTACTCTACTGTCTCTATCTAATAACTACTGTACTCTACTGTACTCTACTGTCTCTATCTAATGACTACTGTATTCTACTGTATTCTACTGTACTCTACTGTCTCTATCTAACGACTACTGTATTCTACTGTACTCTACTGTCTCTGTCTAATGACTACTGTGGTCTACTGTACTCTACTGTCTCTATCTAATGACTACTGTATTCTACTGTACTCTACTGTCTCTATCTAATGACTACTGTGGTCTACTGTACTCTACTGTACTCTACTGTCTCTATCTAACTCCCCCACTCAAACCTGACAGAGGTCCTGATCTGAACCCAGATCGGTGGCCTGGTGTTAACAAGGTCAGGATCTCGTTCTGTTTGTGTGTCTGAATTCCCAGCTGGCTCTGAAGTATCATCCCTGTGAAGCCAAACAAGAGGAAACGGCCGCAAAGGTCGCGACCTTCCAGCCTGCTGGGTTCATGTCCAGTCAGGAGGTCGTCAACGGCGAAGAGAGCTCCAGTTTTTGTGAGCGCCGTTAACTCGAACCTGTCCTCACTGAGAACAGATCACCTGATTATCAGCATGTTTTCTCTGAGGATGAGACAGAAATATTTATTTCACTCTATCTATAAAAAATAATGTCTGTTGGCATTATTTATCTAAATGTAAGCATTTAAGTATTATTAATTTGGTATTTATTAAACAATTAACTGTTATTCCAGTGCGAACACTTGAATGCATCCCACAGTTATGTATGATGGAAAAATTTTACAAATCCATCTATCAGTCTGGTCTAACAATGACACATATTTATTTATTTTGACATTGTCCAAACTGATAACTGATAATGAAAATTTCTTTTCATTAAAGGATTCAAAGAGGTTTCATGTTGTCAGACAAGCTTTTTAATTTAAGTGGGAAAACTAAGCTAAATGTAAAAATATACAGCAAACATTAAGACAGTGAATTAACGGTAAAATTAAGACAAAATAAAAGATCAACATTGACTGTTAGGCATTGATTCCTGCAGCTCTTACTTATAAAGTTAAGTGTTAAAATTCTGTTATTTTGGAGAATATCAGTTTTTTTGTAAAACTAGAAATTATTCTTTTAAAATTTCTTTTTTTTTTTTTTCAAAACAACGAGGACGATCTTGGGTCAATAATGATGAGAATAAATGGTAAGTTTAGAGGCTGAGTTGAAACCGAACACCTTAAAATGTCTTTAAAAAGCTGCATCTTCTGGTGAAATTGGACCCTGAAGGTTTTAAAACCAGTTTCTGGAGCTCTGAGTGGTTCTCGGCTCTGGTTTGGCGTTGAACTTGGCGTCTCCAGTCCACTGGTTGACACTAAACTATCATGTTTCCCAAACAGCAGCGACTCTCTGCTTGGCCGATGAAATATTCAATGATGCTTGAGTTTCGGCCTGAAATCCTGCGGCGGGTACCGTGGAGTCCCCTGGGGGTCTGGCGGGCCCCTCGGCAGGGTTTGGACCCCGTCAGCAGGATGGGGGCCCCTGGGATCCATTTATAACCCAACCCTGAGCTTCTCCTGCACTTCCCTGCCAAGTGTTAAAAGAGAGGTTCTTTAAAATGAGTATGGAACGCACCCCGGAGCTTTAAAGGGGCTCTTTATCGAGGAGGGGGTCGACTTCTCTCGTCTTACAGCCCAGAGCACTCAGAAACCAGGCCAGGCGTCCACTGACAGGAGCATTTTTATTTAACATCGACACTGGTTTCAATAAGAAGTGAAACTTCCCACTAGAAGTTTACTGGTATACTGCTTTTACTGGGGGAGCACAGTGAGACACACTGGTGGCCAAAAAAAACAGTCAATATGTGCATTATATTATATATTATATATCCAGCTCAACAAATGAATTAGAGCATCAAAGAGCCTCCAGCATCATCTCATTCACTTTAACTGGACTGTTTTTTTTCTAACAACACCATCACAATATTTAAGTTACAACATGGTTAATTTATAATACAACACCTTCATGATAATGAACTCATGATGAAATATTATCAGCAACTCGCAATACTTAACTCACAATATAATATTAGCATAATACTTCACTTACGGTATAACATTAATACAATACAATCAGATATTATTACGATACTTAACTCACAATCCTATCATAATACTTCACTGCAGTGGTACAGTAGTAGCACATACAGTAGATACAGTAGTAGGTTAAGGGCTGTAAACTGCTGCAGGTGAGTGACCTCAGTAATAAGATGAAGGAAGCCATCAGGAGGAGGTGAAGACAGGAAGCTGCTTTTCTCCTACATATTGTACGTACAGTACTCACACTGAAAATAAATATTGCTGCAGTCCCACTGTGAGCCTTGTCTACACCCACAAAGGTGTTGAAGGAAGGTGGAGCTGCAGGATGCTGGACGTTAAGTCAATTAACCTGCAGACACACCAGAGGCTCAGCGATACAATGTCATCACGATACTGTAGTATCACAATAGTACAGTAGTATACTAGCTCCAAGAATGAGCCAGCTACAACCTCTGAAAGACAGAGTAGTGAACAGGCCATCACAAAGTGAGGATGTAGTTTATAAGGTAAAAGACTGTCCATATATACCATCACGCAAAATATCACAACACCAAGGTATTCCAGTATTTTCCTTCATCCCATAAAAACTACAAACATCACTGGTCAAGTTTCTGTCGTCACATAAGGAGAACATTTTCACTGATTTCAAGAACAATCTGAATTTTTGCTTTAAATTTGGTGCATTGAGCTAAACAGTGACGTTTTTAGTTTGTTTGTTTCATTAAACTAATGTGAAGAAAGTTTAATATTGGTTTAAATGACATAACAACAGGAAGTGTGGGAGAAGCGCTGCAGTGAAACAGGAGTCGCAGCGCCGTGACGACGACTTGGGAAAACCATAAGCTCCCAAAAATACCGCTTGAAGACTTTTCTGGTTGGGAATGTGAGTTATGGATGCCCTGTGAGCCCCGGGACCAGATTCCTCCTTTAAATAGAGTCCAGGGTGAAGAGAGACGTCGTGAGGCCACGGAGATGCTTTCTGCAGGAATTTACACTTCGCTTAATTGGAGGTTTCTTCATAGCGTTGGTGGACTGAGTAGAGACCCGGGGATATCTGGGATACCTGTTTTAAACAGTCACAAAGGTGACAACAGGTGTTTGTCTTTATAACACAGGGTGGTAGAAGGCCAGAAGCTGTCACTGGAAACAGTTTGGAGCAGGGCGGACACTTAAAAATAAATAATACCTTGCATGTGATTGGATGAACTATTTGTCAATCAAACTAACAAAAGTGAGTCTGACACGGCTAAACTGGAGTGAACTAAGCAGTCAGTAAAACCACATTATTCCACTTTAAATACTCTAAAACTGTGATGAGGTGGACACTTGTCCAGGGTGTACCCTGTCTTTAAGACAGCTGGGATAGGCTCCAGCCCCCCGACCCTATGAGAGGATAAGAGAAGATAAATAAAGATAAGATAAATACTCTAAAATCAAACTGTACACTAAATCATACATGTATTTCATTTCAGGTTATCATAGAGTCCTCAGGTTTGCTGAACATTGTGATACTAGCATGAAAAGACCCTGTACTGTTTTATAATATTAAGTCTATGATGTGAAACACCTCTGCGGTCCTGAAGCCTGAACATGGTGATAACTGGGGGGATTACAGCTGTTCAGGAGGCCCGGGGGCCACAGGAAGTAACCTGCAACTTAAGGTCGACCCCCCCACCTGCTAGCCTGAACCAGCGGAGACAAAACATCATCAATGTGTGATTTCTAAAGCTGAATACTGTGAAGAAAGGATGTGTCTCTGTGATGAAGACGAATGAGTCAAGATGGGAAACGTCACTTTAACAGCGGGATGATTTTACTGAAACATCATCAGAGAAACTTTCAGAAAACACTGAATAACTACGACTAAACGATGAAACGATGATAAATATGTGTTCTATTTGAAAAGCAGAATCTTATACAGCAGTTTTTATGATGGCTTACAAAAAGTTATTAAGAATTTTGGTTTGTTTTCCTACGCTTTACCAGTCAAGCGTCATTTCCCACTTCAGTCTTTTCAAAATAAGTTCCTGTGTTCACAGGAAACAACATAATTAATTTAACAAAGCTATGGATTAGGATTAGGAAAGTACTGTGGTGATGTGTGATTAAGTGATTAAGTTCAGAGGTTCAAGAGGAACAGGAAAAGATTGATTTGTATTAAAATAGCGCAGGAAGTGGAAAGTAAGTGTGGACGTTATTAAATTGGTACATTTTAACTTCTGGTTTCACATGATACACAAAAAAACCTAGTGGGTTTAGTTTAAAAAAAAAAATATTTCAAAACAAAATTGTTGTTTCTGCAGACAGGAAGCTGCTCCTTATTTATGTATTTGAGATCAATATTTTAGCACTTCCTGTCACCAAAGAAGCTTGGTTTGCCTCCTTCAGCTCCAATTATTAGCCACTGCAGCCAGCAGACCTGCAGTATTCTAGTAACTTATTAATACAACACAAACATTCAGTAAAGACGACAATAAATCACATATTCAATGCCAAGAACAAGAAATAGAGGAAAATCACAGATGCTAAAAGCTCCGGGTGGAAAATAACACAGATGTCCGAAGCACAACTTTGAGCAACTTCTACATTCCTTGGGTATTTTCATTTGATGCTACTTCATACGCTACTAAGTTACATCAGAGGTAAATATTATACTTATTACTCCAGATTTAGATTTATGACACAAAATATAATCAGTAACAAAATTATCATGGACGATGAGACCCAGGGGCTAAACTCACAAGCTACCCAGCAGATTATGCACATGACATCTACATCAATAAGTGTAATACAAATATATTTTTATTCAGAAATGGGTCCTTCTTAACAAGTACTATTACTTTTGGTACTTTAAGTTTATTAATTCTCATGCCATTACTTGTGGCAGAGTATCTCTACTGTGGTATTATTACAAGATTTGACTTAAGTTACTTCTTTTAAGGCAATCGACAACAAGGTGCATAGCCAGTATATACACAGAGCCGGCACCATTATAAACACTGAGCCAGGAAATACACAAAGCCGGCACCATTATACACACTAAGCCAGGAAATACACAGAGCCAGTATGGTTATAAACACTGAGCCAGGAAATACACAGAGCCAATACCGGTACAAACACCAAGCCAGGAAATACACCGAGCCAATACCGTTATAAACACTGAGCCAGGAAATACACAGAGCCAATACCGTTATAAACACTAAGACAGTACCGTTATAAACACTGAGCCAGGAAATACATAGAGACAGTACCGTTATAAACACAAAGACAGTACCGTTATAAACACAAAGACAGTACCGTTATAAACACAGAGCCAGTACCGTTATAAACACTGAGCCAGGAAATACACTGAGCCAGTACCGTTATAAACACAGAGCCAGTAGCGTTATAAACACTGAGCCAGGAAATACACAGAGACAGTACCGTTATAAACACAGAGCCAGTACCGTTATAAACAGTGAGCCAGGAAATACACTGAGCCAGTACCGTTATAAACACAAAGACAGTACCGTTATAAACACTGAGCCAGGAAATACACTGAGCCAGTACCGTTATAAACACTGAACCAGAGTCTGTCAGTACCGTTATTAAGAGGAGAAATCCTCACAGTCAGTAATGTTAACGCTGCCAACAGACAGTCAACAAGAAGTAAATAAACCAGGCAGGTAAATGACTGACTGACTGATTGACTTCAAGACTGACAATCAAAAATGAAATATGACTTGCGTTATCCGAAGCGGCCGCTCTCTTCTCCTTCATGCATATCCGTGGGTCCGAATCCATCACGACGTCCTGTTGAACTTGTTGCTTTTGGCGGTTAGCTGGAGCACCTGCTAGCTATCGTTAGCCTCATGGCTAGCCTGTATAACTAAGCTACCGACAACATAGTAGCTGTGTTAGCTATCGTTAGCCTCATGGCTAGCCTATATAACGAAGCTATCTATAACAGAGTAACCGATGTTAGCTAACATATTATCCCAATTGTTTGGTTTAATTACTAAAAAGGCAACTAACCATAAAGTTATGGATTATCGTACCTAAAAGATATGCCACAAATCTCTATTCCTTGATCACATCACAGCCTGCAGTGACATATCCCGGAAGTGTTTAATGAAGCGAGTGACGTCACTAAAGACGTTGGAAGCCTCGCTGATTCAGGAAGTGCTTCAAGTATTGGTACCATTTGAGAACATGTACATTTAAATGTATATCTACAGCATATTAATACATAATAGATTATTATTTCTATGAATGTTTATCATTCTTTGACCAGCAGGGGGTTTTGTTGCACATGAAGCCTGGAGAAGTGATCCGTTCATCTCTTCATCTCCAACACAAAACACTCAGCTTTAATCATCTCACGACACTTTCCTCACTTCACTCTGGACAAACTGTTATTTGGCAACAAAACATATTTAAAAAGTATAAAAAAAATATAGATGTAATATCCAAATAAATATAAATTACAAAAAAAATGTGTGGCAAAACAGTAATGGAAGGAGCACTGATGTGTTTTACTAAAGGAAGCTGCAATACCACCTTATAAAAACACTCCATTACCAGCAAATCATGCATTAATTATTAATATTAACACTCATACTGAAAAAACAAACATTTCTGATTTCTCATAATCTGCATGTGCATTTTATGTATTGCTTATCTCTTAATATACAGGAGCAGAAAGAATTGTCTTATCTTACTGATCATTTTACTAGCAGAATTATCAGAGGAAAATGTGTTTTCCTGGTTGCTATCATATGAACTTTGGATTTAAACAGCCAAAATATTCACATTACCTCTGCTTCATGTGGACAGGTCCATAGAAATTATTAAATCAACGACTGCTACAGTCATTATTTTATTGATTAATCTGGTGATTATTTATTTTCCAGCCTTTAAAATGAACTGTTGATTCAGACGCTGAGAAACTGGAAACAACTATTTATTTTCAGTTCCTGGTGCTTCAAGCTTGTAAGTGTTGATACGGATTCAGTTAATGTCAAAGTGACTCAATCAGCAGCTGATTGATCTATTGATTGATCTGTTGATCAGGACGAGTCGAGGCTATAAAGGTTCAGGAGCAGCAGAGCTTCCTGAGAGGAGCGCAGCTCTGATGTGTTTCACAGATGGACAGACACCTGTCAACGTACCGAGACAATGACCCCCAGTCAGCAGGTCAAAGGTCACCGAGCTGCACACACACACACACACACACACACACACAGTTATATCAATCTGCATCCTCTTTATATAAAACACACACTTATATGTACATATAAAACTATTTTAGCTATTAATTATTAATTTGATAGAACAAATTGAGTAAAATGAGAGTATAAAATGAATCAGCAGCAATTCTGAATCCTTTTCTTGATGTAAAAAATAAAAAATACAGAATTGAAATAAATGTTATTTGTCTGTATATTTCCAGTGACAATTTTATTTATTTCTATTTTCACATGTAATTATTTTATTCCTTCACAGATTTATTATGGTCATTTTAGAACTCCACACTTTAAGAGAAATCTATTTGAGTGTTTTCAAATTTTTAATAAGTGATTGATTAGTGGAGAAAATAAGATACAATAATAATTTCCATTGTATTTTAGTTCATTGTAAATATGTAAATATTTTTATTCTATTCTATTCTATTTTATTATTATTACTATTGTGTCTGTGTTTTTGTCTTTGTTGCTGTGGCAGGTAAATTTCCCCCCAAGGGGGATGAATAAAAAAACTATTCTAAACTATTCTATTCTATTCTATTCTAATATAATATAATAATAATAATAACATGGCATGATATTGGTCCACTGTGTTCACTTACTGCCTTATTTAGATGATGACTTTGTTTGTTTGTTGTTTATTTAGACATTGATGCATTGTTTCCTTAAGGCTTTTACTTTATCGGACAGGAAAGATAATGAACAGTTAAATCTCCAGAGTTCCAGCAGCAAAGAGGGCAGAACAACATTACAATAAATAAACAATAAGTGACAACAAGGAGAATGAGTAGAAAAAAGTAAATTAATCAATAACTAATAACTAATATAGATCAGTAAACAACGAAAAACAAAGAGATGAACAGTAAATAAACAAAATAAATGAACAAAATGGATCACCTGGTGGAATAAAGAGAAGTAGTGCACATGTAGAGCAGTAACTGATATTTCACATGAACAAATAAACATTATTGCACATGTTCAGTCGGTAGTGACGGTGCAGCTGAGGAGAGTCTGAAACAACAGGAACACTTCCTGAGGCCAAAGCTGCAGCGTCAGCAGGTGGAGCATCTGGAA
>CM056556.1:1022500-1260000 GCA_029721515.1 Synanceia verrucosa | reverse complement strand
ACATAATATTACTTCTTACACACTATATATTTATTACTCTGTGTTTTTTATTATTTTGTTGTCATTTTTGGCAAACTAATTTCCTTCGATATTAATGAAGTTCTTTTCAGGTCGTGGGTGTCAGGCACTGTCTGGGTCAGTTTTGTGATCCTTGATTGAGACAAATTTGGAGAATCGGCGACTTAAATTGTTATTAGCACATAAATATTGCAAAATAAATTTCCACCATGTATCATAAACTATAATAGATGATAGAAAAAGAGTTACTCACATTAGAACAGAGTAAAGTACGATGATCCACACAGATAAAAAATTACATATATAATATAATTATGTATTTTTAGAAATGAGTGGCAGGTAATGAAGACAGAGGAGTGAAGAACAGAACTTTTTAAGAGGTTTCCATCCATCCATTATCTACCGCTTATCCTCATAGGGTCAGGGGGGCTGGAGCCTATCCCAGCTGTCTTAGGGCAGAAGGCAGGGTACACCCTGGACAAGTGTCCAGTTCATCACAGGACACATAGAGACAGACAACCACTCACACTCACATTCACACCTACGGTCAATTTAAATTAACCAGTTAACCTAATCCCCATGCATGTTTTTGGATGGTGGGAGGAAGCCGGAGTACCAGAGAGAACCCACACAGACATGAGGAGAACATGCAAACTCCACACAGAAAGGCCCCGGGCCCGGGATTCGAACCCGGTTCCTTCTTGCTGTGAGGCGACAGTGCTAACCACTACACCACCGTGCCGTAAGAGGTTTCCTTGTCCTCAAAAGTTTTTCTCACCACTTCAGGAATGTTTCGTCCAACTGTCAACGCTCAGCTCGTCAAATGGTCAAATGAGGAGGAGGAGGAGGGTGAGGAGGAGGAGGAGGAGGAGGAGGGTGAGGAGGAGGAGGGTAAGGAGGAGGAGGAGGCGTTGATGCTCGACAGATAATTCACCATTTGTACAGAACAAGAATGTAACAAAGTGAGCGAGGACCACCAGAGGACTGGACACCTCTGAGCCGTTAGGAGGCCAGGCTGGGCCGGTCTGGACCGCCTCCTCCTCCTCCTCCAGCCTCCCTCCTCATCCTCCTCATCCTCTCCTCTCAGCTGGAGGTCTCAGAGGACTCATGGTCTCATGGACAGGTGAAGGCAGATAAACACAGAGCTGCTCTGATCTGAGCTGAGGTCTGCTGGAGTCCTGCAGGGAGCAGGAGGGGGACCGGTCTGCAGGGACCACACTAGACCAGACCAGACCACACTAGACCACACCAGACTATACTAGACCATACTAGACAATACTAGACCAGACCAGACCAGACCAGACCACACCAGACCAGACCAGACCACACTAGACCACACTAGACCAGACCAGACCAGACCACACCAGGCCATACTAGACCACACTAGACCAGACCACACATTATTATTAATATTTATGACATTTTTATTATATATTTATATTTATATTTTTACTATATTATTATTGTTTTTTACATTATTCTTAACAACAAAAAGCATGATTAAAACCAGCAAATAAATGAATAAAAAACTATGACAAACATGGAGGCAGAGCAACAGAGGAGGGCTTCCTCTCACCAAGGTAATAAAAATAAAATAGATAAACTCAGAGAAATATAGACAGAACTTATAGACGATGGACAGACGAGGATGTCTAACCAAACATGAAGACACTTGAGCAGCAGCTGAGAGGTGGACGATGATGATGATGATGATGATGATGCTTTAAAGTGTGAAGAGCAGCAGCAGAGTGTTGACTCAGACTGAGGAGGCTCCTCAGGTTAAAGGGTGGCAGACCACACAGAGAGGCCACACACTAACACTAACTGATGCTAACGCTAACGCTAACACTAACACTGGGTGTAACCTGAGTGGTTTTCTGTGATCTGCTCATCACAACATTAACACTTTACACTGCATCCATTACACTGCAGGGCCAATCATTTTAACATCAACTACTGGTGTTTACTATTTACACAAATATTGTAAATATTTAAAAAGAAAGTCAGATAATCCTTTTTAAAAAAGTGGACAGAGTAACAGGACAATAAGGATCAATATAAAAAACAATGTCATCAGTAAACAAGGAGAATTAGAGGAAAAATTAAGTAGAAAACAAAGATAAGGAAGTAAACAAAGCGATCGTACCATATCTTGTAAAAAAAAAAAAAAATAAAATAAAAATAAGCGTCCTCATTTTTTTTGTCCAGTCTCCATTTCTGTTCCAGTCTTTTCAAAATAAACTTCCATCTTCAGTTAGGATTTGATGACAAAACCACTTAGTTGGGGTTAGGAAAATATTGTTCATATTCATTCTTATATTTAGTGTTTCTGCTCGAACATGTTTTCATGCTGTAATGTAAATATTAAAAAAATAAACTATTTTCCGCACACTGTCATTTAGTGCATTTCAATGGAGCAGTGTTGCCAGGCAACAGCTTGGACCCATGTTTACTGACTGTCAAACAGGAAAACCTGATTAATGATAAAGTTTAGATCCTCTCACAGCATTTATACAACATTTAAACCTGATTTATGAAAATCTCAGTGTTCAACAAAAATGGGACCTTTAAGCTCAGTGACGGTGGTTTGGGTTAAAGTAACTTTAGTGATGAATAAATGAGAGCTGACCTCCGGTTCCAGACATAAACAGTCATCGGCTGAACTGGGATGAAGGTGGAAACCAGTGGGTGACACCAGCAGTGTTGATAAGTGTTGTGTGCTCGTCCTATCTGGGTCATCGTCACTATTCCCACCATGTGGAGAAACAGGAGACGTTAATCTGCGCAGGGCTGAAGATCAACACAGCTGTCAAACACGACCTGTCAAAAACAACCTGAGAAACTACACTTTATCGCTCCATCCACCCACCTCCACTGCACCATCCACTTTTACTCTGAAAGTTTTCCAACGTACTCAGGGGGATTAAAGAGTGGAATACTCTGCATATTGGAATCAGAAACTGTAGAATATCTACGCAACATAACACCTCACCACCAACTCTGATATCACCGTAGTGCTGCAGGCATCCTGATACAACTCAGTCGGAACCATACTAGAGTCTTTTTTTTCCAGTCCAAACACTGTCAAAACCTGGCACCTACATTACCCACAATGCATCAGGGGCTGGTGACCCCCCCACATGCTGTACAAGTATCAGTACTAATATCAGTGTATTAATAACAGTACTGGTGGTGATCTTTGTAAAAATGTTAAAGCCTGAAAAACAGACCTGGAGCTGGAACTCTTTGTAGTCACTTTATGTCTCAGGTATTTTCTGTCTTTTTGTGGTCATTTTCTGTCTCTGTGTAGTAATTTTGTGTCTCTGTGTAGTAATTTTGTGTCTCTGTGTAGTCATTTTCTGTCTCTTTGTGGTCATTTTGTGTCTCTGTGTAGTAATTTTGTGTCTCTGTGTAGTCATTTTCTGTCTCTTTGTGGTCATTTTGTGTCTCTGTGTAGTCATTTTGTGTCTCCGTGTAGTCATTTTGTGTCTCTTTGTGGTCATTTTGTGTCTCCGTGTAGTCATTTTGTGTCTCCGTGTAGTCATTTTCTGTCTCTTTGTGGTCATTTTGTGTCTCAGTGTAGTCATTTTGTGTCTCTTTGTGGTCATTTTGTGTCTCTTTGTAGTCATTTTGAGTCTCCGTGTAGTCATTTTGTGTCTCCATATAGTCATTTTGAGTTTCTTTGTGGTCATTTGTGTCTCTGTGTAGTCATTTTGTGTCTCCATATAGTCATTTTGAGTTTCTTTGTGGTCATTTGTGTCTCCGTGTAGTCATTTTGTGTCTCTGTGCAGTCATTTTGTGTCTCTGTGTAGTCATTTTGTGTCTCTGTGTAGTCATTTTGTGTCTCAGTGTGGTCATTTTGTGTCTCTTTGTAGTCATTTTGTGTCTCAGTGTGGTCATTTTGTGTCTCTTTGTGGTCATTTTGAGTTTCTTTGTGGTCATTTGTGTCTCTGTGTAGTCATTTTGTGTCTCCGTGTAGTCATTTTCTGTCTCTTTGTGGTCATTTTGTGTCTCTTTGTAGTCATTTTGAGTTTCTTTGTGGTCATTTGTGTCTCCGTGTAGTCATTTTGTGTCTCTTTGTGGTCATTTTGAGTTTCTTTGTGGTCATTTGTGTCTCCGTGTAGTCATTTTCTGTCTCTTTGTGGTCATTTTGTGTCTCTTTGTAGTCATTTTGAGTTTCTTTGTGGTCATTTGTGTCTCCGTGTAGTCATTTTGTGTCTCTTTGTGGTCATTTTGAGTTTCTTTGTGGTCATTTGTGTCTCCGTGTAGTCATTTTGTGTCTCCGTGTAGTCATTTTGTGTCTCTTTGTGGTCATTTTGAGTTTCTTTGTGGTCATTTGTGTCTCCGTGTAGTCATTTTGTGTCTCCGTGTAGTCATTTTGTGTCTCTTTGTGGTCATTTTGTGTCTCTTTGTGGTCATTTTGTGTCTCTTTACATGGCTGTGTCCATTAGCATCGTTCAGTAATCCATGAGTGTTATTTTCAGTCATGAAAGGTGAACATCTTATGTAAAGAATAATGAAACAGTGCTGCTGGTGGTCTTAGTTAAAGTATTACAGCCTGACAAACAGGTCTGGAGCTGGATTTTCCTCCATCACGATGGTGTGATTACCCACAGACACTGAACGCCTCACATGTGTAAAGAATGTGTTTTTGCCGTGGCTGTAAATAGTCGAGTTTTTAACCCCGTCATCATTCATCATTGTTTAATTTCTGCCATATAACACCACGGCATCCATTTACCGTCCATCCCTCTCTGGACCACGCTGTGCTATATTTGACTCTTTAATGAGGAAGGGGGCATTCCACAGGCTTTCTGGGTAATCACAGCGTCTGGGTGGGGGGGGGGGTGATGGGTTGAGATTTACTTTCCTCCATTTCAGAGGGCAGCAGCATCCTTTGAGTCTGTTTGGTCCGAATTAGTTCATGTTTTTTTGGGTTTCGGTCCCCGTAATGAGGCCGACTCTGGTGTCGAGTAGCGGCTGTGAAACGGAGCTGAGTTCTGATGGCGATCCAGAGGATTCTTAATAAACAGCTGTTGGTGTGGAGCAAAGAGACGCTGATCTGTTTGACAGCTGTGACCTGCTGCAGGCTGGGCCCAACGCCAGGTCAATACTGGGACAACATCAGTCCAACACTGAGCCAACACTGGGACAATACTGGGACATCACTGGGACAATACTGGGACATCACTGGGACATCACTGGGACATCACTGGGACAATACTGGGACATCACTGGGACAATACTGGGACAATACTGTGACAACATCAGTCCAATACTGAGCCAATACTGGGACATCACTGGGACAATACTGGGACATCACTGGGACATCACTGGGACATCACTGGGACAATACTGGGACATCACTGGGACAATACTGGGACATCACTGGGACAATACTGGGACAATACTGTGACAACATCAGTCCAATACTGAGCCAATACTGGGACATCACTGGGACATTACTGGGACATCACTGGGGCAATACTGTGACAATACTGATTGATTGATATTAATGGATACTAATGACCTTTAAACACTACATAAAGTTACTTCAGGTCCTTCAGTACTCAAACTCTAGAAATACTTGATATTCAACTGACAACAGGATGAATTTGAGCAGATTTCAGGATGAACTGAGTATAAATGATAACTTCAGGATCTGGATGAACTCATAAAACAGTGAATTTCAGGTCCTGACCAGCGTCTTTGTTTCTCTGCAGGCGCTCAGTTTTCCTTCTGTTTAGTGCACCAGCTGTTCAGTCTGAAGACATATTTATAATTCGAGTCATGTGATGAAAGACAGGAATTTAAAATGAGAGGCGGCGTTCCTGGATGGTGTACGCTGGAGGTTTGGCTTTATTCTGCTCTATGCAGATGAACGGTGGTGTTACCAGTAACTGAACGTTCCTCACATCCAAAAAACATTGTTATTGCATCCTTCTTTTCCACACTGGCATATTTACAGCAACTACTGCTCCTGCAAAACCAAAACAGAGTGAGCTGAGTCGTACCATGTGGTGGAAGTGAGGGTTCAGACCTGAACTAAAGCTCATCTTCAGGTTCAGCATCTCCTCACGTTACTCACTTTCTTCATGCAGTTTCCTTCCATTTAAAAAACACATAGTGTACCTAATTCTTAGATTTTTTTACATTTTAAATGTCATTTTTGTTTTATTTTATATAGTTCCTGACTATTACACTACATGTTTTTATATTTCTTTTACATTTTAAGTGTCATTTTTGTTTTATTTTATATAGTTCCTGACTATTACAGTACATGTTTTTATATTTCTTTTACATTTTAAGTGTCATTTTTGTTTTATTTGTTATAGTTGTTATAGCATATTACAGTACTTATTTTTATGTTTTTTTGCAGTTCTTTCCAAATTTATTGTCTTGCCCCGACACTTTGCCAAGACAGCACTGACAATAAACCTGACAGGCCAAATGCTGGAGATTCAGTTGAACTGTCAGTGGACCTTATTTGTTTTTGTTTTTTTAATCTATTCAATAGTAACAAAAATGATAATTAATGTGCTAAAAAATAAAAAAAGAAATAGATTTCTTACTGGCAAATAAAATTAAATAACATAAATAACATTCAAAATTTACACTATGGATCTGAACAACTGCTGGGAAATTATCAATAATAGAACTTTATATCCACATATTAAACAATACAGAATTTTTTTTAGACAGCAGACACAGAGGAGGATGGACGTTGATACTGGATGGTCAGACTGGAGTTCAGTCCACAAACACAACAAACCACCAACCAACCACCAACTGTCTGCAGTAAATCTGATTCAGCTCAGAGTGTGTGTGTGTGTGTGTGTGTGTGTGTGTGTGTGTGTAAAGTAATCCTCCACCAGGACAATGCAGTGGTTGTAGTGTTGGTGGTTTACAGCAGGCAGCAGGTGTGAAGGGAGACACCTCTCCTGTCAGTCTGCACATTTTAGCTTCATTAAGTGTGTGTGTGTGTGTGTGTGTGTGTGTGTGTGTGTGTGTGTGTGTGTGTTTATGTGTGTGTCCGGCCTCATTTTTTAAATCCAGTCTCTATCCTCTGTTGTATTTTACACTTTGCTGTCTTTAAATTGAGTTATTTGCATTTTAAGATGCTGATAGTTATCTATTTTTTTTTATCTTTTTTATTATCTGTTTAACACTTACTGGACATTCATTGTGGACAGTAAAGGAAGTATTCCAGTGTACCAAGGATGCTCATGAAAATAAAACAACAACAACAACAACAACAACAACTGATAGGAGCTGAGTGATGACAGCTGATCCAGACGTGGACCACAAGGTCCAGTCTGGATCAGCTGATCATCAGTAGTTCCTCCTGGTTCTTCCTCCTCTCCTGTTGCAGGATGAGTGACAGGAAGCCTGGCTGTCCCCAGGAGGTCAGCTGGATCAGGAGGGAAGAAAGACCAGGTCTTAGCCCGGAACACCCCAAGGGTCAACAGGACCCCGCACCCTTGACACGACCCCCTACAAGACCCTTAGACATCTCAGTAATCACCTGGGCTGGACCTTACTGTAACAGAGAGACCCAAAAGAGACCAGACATGGACCAGAGAGACCCAAAAGAGACCAGTCATGGACCAGAGAGACCCAAAAGAGACCAGACATGGACCAGAGAGACCCAAAAGAGACCAGTCATGGACCACAGAGACCCAAAAGAGACCAGATGTGGACCAGAGAGACCCAAAAGAGACCAGATATGGACCAGAGAGACCCAAAAGAGACCAGTCATGGACCAGAGAGACCCAAAAGAGACCAGTCATGGACCAGAGAGACCCAAAAGAGACCAGACATGGACCAGAGAGACCCAAAAGAGACCAGACGTGGACCAGAGAGACCCAAAAGGGACCAGATATGGACCAGAGAGACCCAAAAGAGACCAGATATGGACCAGAGAGACCCAAAAGAGACCAGTCATGAACCAGAGAGACCCAAAAAAGACCAGATGTGGACCCAACAGGACCCAACAGATTCCTCTGGGTACCCTTTAGATGGGCTGACCCCTTGTATGAGTAAGTACAAGTATGTCAAAAGAACACAGCACTTAAATACACTCCAACACTGTACTGTTGCTGCTGGGACGCTATAAATTTATAATGGGACTAACAAAGACTTATCTTATCTTAAGATAAACATGTTTTGTGTGTAAAATGCTAAATTGAAAAGGAACCAGATCATCAGATAAATATAAAAAGTGCAACAGTTCCTTCTGCAGTTGAAGTATGACTGAGTACAAGTATGTCATAAGTGTGCAGTACTGTGTCGACGTACTGTCAGCCAGAGGTCAGAGGTCAACCCCCCTTCAGATGATCCCGTATGAGGACCTGATTTGTGGATCCATTTTAAACTGAATTTATGATCTGAACTCTATCTGTGGGCCTGAGAAGCTCCAGTCTGTAACACCGTTCTCGTTTTACGCCTGGTGTTTCTCCCAAAACGCCCCATCGCCACGATTTATTCCAGCGCCGTCCTTCACGTTGTCGCAGCAGGTGTCTCCATGTCCTGTGGTGGAGCTCTTCATTGGGGGTGAAGCTGCCAGGAGGCTGGAGGGGAGGGGAGCTGAACCCTGGAGCCCATCAGGGTGTACGTTTCCCCCTTGAGTTCCGGAAAATTGGAGAGATTAATGTCGCGGCAGAGGGACGTCGGTGCTGATGGTGTTTCCAGATGGCCGAGCGGCAGCGGCGTTTGGCCTCCGACCGCCGGCCCGGTTTTATGAGTCGTGTAAAATGGTTTGAGGGCTGAGGCCCCGGGGCCCCGGGCCCAGTTAGCAGCACCTTGTTAGCCACCTCTCAAAGACGAGGATCATTAGGTATCGAGTCATGGTCCAGTTTCCTCCATCAGGACTGAAGTGAGAGTCACATTTCACAATATTTACACTGTAGGTCACACTGTTTATAATCTGAATTATCTATTCATATATGATCTATATTATCTATTCATACATGATCTATATTATCTATTCATACATCATCTATATTATCTATTCACATGTGATCTATATTATCTATTCATACATGATCTATATAAGCTATTTAAATTAGATTTTTGGAGGAGGAAGAAGAAGAAAAGAAAAGAAGAAGAAAAGGAGGATGAGAAAGAGGAGGACGAGGAAGAAAAAGAGGAAGAGGAGGAGGAAGCTGATGTTCAGAACAACAGAAATGTAGTTTCTAAGTATCTAAATCATTTACAATACTTTTAATAATCAACAACAAACTTACTTTCAAATACTTTGAGCTAGTATTTCTAAGTACTAACACTTCTGCTGCATTACTGGTACTATAGGAAGAGCACAGAGGCTGATGGGTAATGAGTCCAGTCTGCAGCGCCCTCTAAATGCAACACCGGTGAACTGCAGTCTGATGATTCGTTCTTAATAATCAATAATCTGCAATTTAATAAGAAATAATTAGTAATGTGTCTGGATAGAGAGGAGGAAGAGGAGGAGGAGGAGGAGGAGGTCGGTTTATTAGTTTTACTTCAATAAAAATGAAAAAAAAATAGCTTATAAAATAGCTTAATAAAATTACTTTTATTTGAAAGTACTCTGGTTTTAGTTCTTTTATTTCCAAAATCACAGAGCAGCAATAAAGAAGTCCAGAGTTCAGCTGCTGAGTCAATAAATATAATTACATTAGAAATTAATGCCTTTATTTGGAAATTTGACATTTTCTTTACTTTTAATATGTAGAGATGCAAAAAAAAAATTAAAAAAAAATTCTTTATTAACATGTACTGTTTTTTTCTATTATCTTTATTTTATTTTTCAAACTAACCCAGTTTCTTTATTACATCAGTTTTGTTAAAATGCGTCAGTAGAAAAAAATACAACAAAGTTTATTTACATCACATAATATAATAAACAAAAAAACAACAACAATCAGTCAACTGTCGAAATAGGATTTAATATTATTATATATTAATATACTCGTAGTAGAATATAGGCCTTTTTGTAGTATTTCTCCTCCCTCATGTTTTACTGCTCCCCTGCTGTGACTCGCAGTATATTATTATTATTATTATTAATAGTAGTAGTAGTAATATTTCCTCAACTGCTGAGGCTCGCAGTATATTATTATTATTATTATTAATAGTAGTAGTAATATTTCCTCCCGCTGTGACTCGCAGTATATTATTATTATTATTATTAATAGTAGTAGTAATATTTCCTCAACTGCTGAGGCTCGCAGTATATTATTATTATTATTATTAATAGTAGTAGTAATATTTCCTCCCCTGCTGAGGCTCGCAGTATATTATTATTATTATTATTATTATTAATAGTAGTAGCAGTAGTAATATTTCCTCCCTGTGACTCGCAGTATACTATTATTATTATTATTATTATTAGTAGTAGTAGTAGTAATATTTCCTCCCTGTGACTCGCAGTATAGTATTATTATTATTATTATTAATAGCAGTAGTAGTAATATTTCCTCCGCTGTGACTCGCAGTATATTATTATTATTATTATTAATAGTAGTAGTAGTAGTAATAATATTTCCTCCCTGTGACTGCAGTATACTATTATTATTATTATTATTATTATTAATAGTAGTAGTAGTAATATTTCCTCCGCTGTGACTCACAGTATATTATTATTATTATTATTATTAGTAGGAGTAGTAATATTTCCTCCCTGTGACACGCAGTATATTATTATTATTATTATTAATAGTAGTAGTAGTAGTAATATTTCCTCCCTGTGACTCGCAGTATATTATTATTATTAATAGTAGTAGTAGTAGTAATATTTCCTCCCTGTGACTCAGTAGTATTATTATTATTATTATTATTATTATTAATAGTAGTAGTAGTAATATTTCCTCCCTGTGACTCGCAGTATATTATTATTATTATTATTATTATTAATAGTAGTAGTAGTAATAATTCCTCCTGTGACACGCAGTATATTATTATTATTAATAGTAGTAGTAGTAGTAATATTTCCTCCCTGTGACTCGCAGTATATTATTATTATTATTAATAGTAGTAGTAGTAATATTTCCTCCCTGTGACTCATGCAGTATATTATTATTATTATTATTATTATTAATAGTAGTAGTAGTAATATTTCCTCCCTGTGACTCATAGTATATTATTATTATTATTATTATTATTAATAGTAGTAGTAATATTTCCTCCCTGTGACTCAGTAGTATATTATTATTATTATTATTATTATTAATAGTAGTAGTAATATTTCCTCCCTGTGACTAAGTAGATTATTATTATTATTATTATTATTAATAGTAGTAGTAGTAATATTTCCTCCGCTGTGACTCGCAGTATTATTATTATTATTATTATTATTAATAGTAGTAGTAGTAGTAATATTTCCTCCCTGTGACTCGCAGTATATTATTATTATTATTATTATTATTAATAGTAGTAGTAGTAATATTTCCTCCCGCTGTGACTCGCAGTATATTATTATTATTATTATTATTATTAGTAGTAGTAGTAGTAATATTTCCTCCCGCTGTGACTCGCAGTATATTATTATTATTATTATTATTATTATTATTAATAGTAGTAGTAGTAGTAATATTTCCTCCCGCTGTGACTCGCAGTATATTATTATTATTATTATTATTATTATTATTAATAGTAGTAGTAGTAGTAATATTTCATCCCGCTGTGACTAGCAGAATATTATTATTATTATTATTATTATTAATAGTAGTAGTAGCAGTAATATTTCCTCCGCTGTGACTGTAGTATATTATTATTATTATTATTATTAATAGTAGTAGTAGTAGTAATATTTCCTCCTGCTGTGACTCGCAGTATATTATTATTATTATTATTATTAATAGTAGTAGTAGTAGCAGTAATATTTCCTCCCGCTGTGACTCGCAGTATATTATTATTATTATTATTATTATTAATAGTAGTAGTAGTAGTAATATTTCCTCCCGCTGTGACTCGCAGTATATTATTATTATTATTATTATTAATAGTAGTAGTAGTAGTAATATTTCCTCCTGCTGTGACTCGCAGTATATTATTATTATTATTATTATTAATAGTAGTAGTAGTAGCAGTAATATTTCCTCCCGCTGTGACTCGCAGTATATTATTATTATTATTATTAATAGTAGCAGTAGTAGTAATATTTAATACTCCTGACTCTCTCAGTATATTATTATTATTATTATTATTAATATTAGTAGTAGTAGTAGTAATATTTCCTCCCGCTGTGACTCGCAGTATATTATTATTATTATTATTATTATTAATAGTAGTAGTAGTAGTAATATTTCCTCCCGCTGTGACTCGCAGTATATTATTATTATTATTATTATTATTAATAGTAGTAGTAGTAGTAATATTTCCTCCCGCTGTGACTCGCAGTATATTATTATTATTATTATTATTAATAGTAGTAGTAGTAGCAGTAATATTTCCTCCCGCTGTGACTCGCAGTATATTATTATTATTATTATTATTAATAGTAGCAGTAGTAGTAATATTTCCTCCTGCTGTGACTCGCAGTATATTATTATTATTATTATTATTATTAATAGTAGTAGTAGTAGTAATATTTCCTCCCGCTGTGACTCGCAGTACTTCACTCTGCTGTTACTGCGCTGTTAGAGGTAATTGTACACTAATTACCGTGAAGTTGTAAACCCCTCCTGCTGTCAGCTGATTGGTCAGGGCTCAGCGGACCTCCTGGCTCTGACCCCGCCCCCCGCCGGGTTGTCCCAGGTATAAGAGAATCCGGGTCCCCAGCTGAGGGCCAGAACCGTGAGACAGGACCCTACATTCCCCCTGGAAGCCTTAGACTGATCCGGACCGGACTGATCCAGACTGATCCGGACTGATCAGACCATGGAGCTGTCGGATATCTCTTTCCCCTCTGCAGATGATTTCTATGATGACCCCTGCTTCAACACCAGCGACATGCGCTTCTTCGAGGACCTGGACCCGCGGCTGGTCCATGCGGGCCTGCTGAAGCCGGACGACTCCTCCTCTTCGCCGTCGCCCTCCCCTTCCTCCTCCTCCTCTTCCTCCCCGTCCTCCCTCCTGCACCTCCATCACCACGCTGAGGCGGAGGACGACGAGCATGTCCGCGCCCCCAGCGGGCACCACCAGGCGGGCCGCTGTCTGCTCTGGGCCTGCAAGGCCTGCAAGAGGAAGACCACCAACGCGGACCGGCGGAAGGCGGCCACGCTGCGGGAGCGAAGGCGGCTCAGCAAGGTCAACGACGCCTTCGAGACCCTGAAGCGGTGCACGTCGGCCAACCCCAACCAGCGGCTGCCCAAGGTGGAGATCCTGCGCAACGCCATCAGCTACATCGAGTCCCTGCAGGCGCTGCTGCGGGGCGGCCAGGACGACGGCTTCTACCCGGTACTGGAGCACTACAGCGGGGACTCAGACGCCTCCAGCCCCCGATCCAACTGCTCCGACGGCATGGTGAGTTCAGGGACCGACAGGTGTCAGACAGGGAGGGGGTGGCAGCGCGTCTTTACGCACGGACATGGCTGCACCTTTTGGTTTTTATGTCTTTATTGTCGTTGTTAACTTTGGATTTATTCTTTAAAATGCGTTGATCAACTTATGATTTTAACATTTTTTTGTTATCTGTGGATTTACCTTCGGGTGTGCCTAACCAAAAATACTGTAAATATTTTTTACCACACTTTGTTTTTTACTGTTTTTTTTAGTGGAGTTCCTAAATTCGCTGAATGAAAACTGTCTTATAATGACAATAAAGGCGTTTGATTTTCCCTTTTTTATTCTTTAAAATACGTTGATCAAATTATGATTAGAACAAATTCCTTCCCCATATTAACGTTTCTACTTTTATTTTGATGGCGGGTTTTGTATCAAAACTGTTAAAATTATCTGTAATTTAGCGTCTAAATTATTCAACTTTAGCCAGTTTTTCCTCATTGAATCTTTTTGTCGTTTTTAACGGAAACTAAACATTTGCTTTTCGTTCGTTTTTTATTTTGAAAAAGAAAAGTTTTTGACGAAAAACATCGAAAAAAAAATTCACCGTTTAATTCCGTTATAAAACCGAATTTGTGTTTTTAATTATTCGATGATAATTTTTGGTTTTTAATTTACAGTAACCCAAACATTTCAGGAAAGTTATCTTAAATAACATATTTATACCTAAAATATTTATTTGTATTCCTTCAGCAGTGTTTTATGACTTTCTTATTTTACATAGAAATCTACAGCTTTTCAGTTTTTCTGCTTCTGTTTTCCTCTTGAACTGATCAGAGATCAGGGCTTTCTGTTCCTACTATATTTCAGTGATATTACTAGAAATGATTTCTTGGTATTAATGTTTTTATTTCTCTCTGCAGACTGATTTTAACGGCCCTACCTGTCCGTCCAACAGAAGAGGAAGTTATGACAGCTCTTATTTCTCAGAGACTCCAAACGGTAAGAAACGGCTCATAATAACATGCTTGAATCCAATAAAGAAATAATAAATGAATACAACAATGAAATAGCCTAAATAAAGCCAAAAGAATAGAAAGATCAGAGGCCATAAAACAAAACAAAAATATAGAGCATACTGGTGTGTTTGTTGTTTAAAAGAAATTTTGTAGAAATATTGTAGCTTTTACTGAAAATATGACATTTGTTCTGTTGTACAGTGACAATAAAGGCTTTTGAGTTAATGAATCCAGATGATTTAGTTTAATGATCTGTTTTAGGGTTTTCCATGTGTGAATCAAAACCTTTACTGAAAAACAGATCATGTCATGAACCTGGGAAACTGAATATGTGGTTAGTTTAATCTTTAATCTCAGTTTAATCTCAGTTTCCAAATAGAAATCAAAAAAACAGCAGGAATAAAATGATGGATATTTTGTGTTAAATATACAGTAATTCCGTGTTTGTCAGTCGAACCACAGAGGTCAGTAGGTTATGTTCGGCTGTGTTTTCAGGATGATTTGCTCCTTTCATTAGACAGAAAAGTTGATTTAATGACTGTTTCGTCCTGTCCGGTGTCCAGCAGGAGGCCTGAAGAATAGCCGGAGCTCGGTGGTCTCCAGTCTGGACTGCCTGTCCAGCATCGTGGAGCGGATCTCCACCGACAGCAGCAGCCTGCTGCCGGCCGCCGACGGCCCCGGATCCTCGTCCACGGACACCGCGGTGGAGCCGGCGGCCCCGGGGCCCGTTCAGATCCCCTCCCCGACCACCAGCCAAGACCCCAACCTGATCTATGAGGTCCTATAGACCCACAACAAACAGTGAAGCTGCTTTTCACTCCCTTTAATGTAAAGGTTACTGAGCTGAGTCTTCACCTGTTGGCATCATTTAGAAACACCTGTTGGTATTTTATCAAGCTGGGACGTATGGAAGCTCATGACTGCCAGGAAAAATAACAACGAGATCAGTCAGTCAGAAAAAACACTAACCCCACACAGTCTTCATCAATAAATAGAGTTTGATATTTTATATCAGATTTTATAGATTTTATAGTAACCGAGCAAACTCCATTAGCTGAAGAAGACGGTGAGATGTAGTGGAAAGATCTGGAAATGGGCCTTGAGTTCACAGCGACTAAAAGGTTATTTCTAAATATTAATTCAGTCTTAATTCATTAACAGCTTTTAGATAAAAAGGAATAATAATTATTCATGTGCCAGTGACAAATAATGCTTGTTTTAAATAATAATCACAAGATAAAGTCTTGGACTTTTGACTCTTATATTCTTACATAAAATATACTCATATATTTTACTTAGAAAATAAAAATGTAGATGTTATCATTCCAGCGTTTCCATACCTTAGATTTATTTTCCTGGCAGGAATAATCTTCCATAGTTCAGCATTTCTGACCCTCAGATTCTCTTTCCTGCTGTTAAAATAAGTGCATTTTACGGTTAGATAAAAACCACTTGAATGCTGGGAAATGTAGTATTTTAAAAGAAGAGGTTTACTGATGAATACGAATCAGTCCAGTTCATGCTGTATTTTTATTTTAAGTTATGGAAAAAATAATTTAAAGGCTCAATTTGAGTCATTCAGATGGATTTTTCTTCCTTTTCTGTGTAAAAGAAGGACGGAGGCCAAAAAAAAGACAAAAAAAAAACCATCCATTTACATTCCTCCACATTCGTCCATCTAAAGTCGTAAAAAGCCCCAGCTGTTCATTTCCCTCAGGAAAAAAACAACAACTGCAGTAATCCTGGGATATTTTAGAAAGAGTACTGCAGTAATAAATATCTGGGAGTATTTTATTGTGGTGAAGTAGCTTCAGACCTCCTTCCTGTCAAAGTAAAACCCATTTATTTCATTTGTCTTCATTCACTGCAGCGGAGGACCATTTTTCTGTTTCTGTACATATGATGTAAATAAGAGCTGATTTGTTCCAACTGAAAGTATTAATTATGTATTTAATGTTTCTGTCTATATGTGCTTTTGTTTGTTGTGAAAATGTTAAACTTTATATTTATACATCTGAAAACTGAGTGAGAGTCTAATGACAAATAAATGAACCTGCTTATTTATACAAAAAAAACATGGCTCTGCTTTTTAATTTCTTTAAAATGTCTCATTTTATAAGAAATTTCAGGCCTTCGGATGATTAAATATTTATGGCAACAACAGCACAATTTCTGTGGGAAAATCTACAAAGGAAACAAATATTACATATTTAATATAAACCAGAACATTTAAAATAAAGTGTATTATCTTTCAGGTAATTAGTATCTGCAGCTATGATTCTTTCTTAATAAAACTAAAACTTTAATTTTATTTTCATCCCAGCCATTTCACAACAATTCTGCTTCAAACATACACTTATGATTTGATTAAATTAAACATTGGTTTGAACATATTATTAGAAAAAGCTGCAAAAACTGAATGCATTAAGAGAGTTTCTCTGTAACCAGGACAAAACGTTTTAATTTGGCATGAAGGGCTGGATTTTAATAAATTTGGATATAACAAACACAATCACTTTTCAGGTATTTTTCTGATTTCTGTTCTGCTGAATAAACACAGAAGCTGTTGATTCAAACAGCTGCAGCGCCACCGTGTGGTCAACCTGAAGAGCTGCTTTTACACCTGCGTTTCACATTATATTACAGTATATTACATCGTGTGTATTCTAGAAACTTCTCTCAGACTTAAATATATTATAAAATCTTTACTGCGAGATCCTCTGACAATTAAAACAAAGAAAACTTGATGCACTGAGGAGCTAAACAAACACAGAGGTGTACATTTACTCCAGTACTGTACCAAAATGCTACACTAAGGTATTTTACTTGAGTATTTTAATGTACATCCTACTTCTAATGCACTACATGTAAGGGTGTTTCATACTATTTGACTGAGGACTTCAGTTTCTTTGCAAATTATTAATACATAATATAATGTAATAATAAATTAGGATGCATTCCTATAAAAACAGTACACTCCTGACATACGGCAGATGTCGAGGTGAGTGAAAACAGAAACCCTGAGAGTTAGTATTAGTCCTGCACAACCAGCTTCATTAAAACAGCTCAGAGTAGAAAATCTGGCCTCCTGGTACCAGAATAATCTAGATGATTCTGATCCAACCAGACGAAAAGTAACAGCCCAGCATGGCCCAGCATGGCACAGCATGGCCCAGCAGCCACATATTCTCTCTCTCACACACACACACACACACACACACACACGCACGCACGCACGCACGCACGCACACCTGTCAGCATGAAATGAAACTGTACACCAAACAAAAAGTAAAGCCAGTAAACAAAATAACATGAATCCAGACAGCAGAGACACTGCATGACAGAAATCACACATGTAGCCTAACATATCTATCGTGTGTCTGTACATAACAATTACCCAAATACCAAGCAGCTTTTCCCACAAATCAGCAATAAGAAATAACGAAACACTCCTTGGTTTGTATTAATCAACTATCACCTACAAAGAAATCTGGCTGAACTTCAGTCTCAGCTCAGCTAACACGCCTTCACTTAAAGTGAAGTCTTTGGGTTGAGTTTGACAGACCTACCTGAGCTGGTTTTCGAAGGACAATAGATCCAGGTTGTATTTGAACTAGAACAGCTGAATAAAGTTTCCTTCATTTTCTGTTCAGATGCTCCGGATTCCTCTCCGTGAATGAAAAGTCCATGGTTTCACGGTTCCTGATTTAACATCCTGTTGTAGCTTTGCTACTAGTCCAGTGAAATGTAGAGGGGGTTCATGTTTAGTAACCCAACCAAGAAAACTGTCCATAACATAACCACAAGAAGCAGAGCAGGGAAACAGCTTTACCTTTAGCTGTGAGGGTGGTTCATCAGTCGCAGGTTAATCAGCGGCTCAACTCGCGTCAGGCTAACCGGAAGAGAGCGCTAGCGCCTGGGAGCTAGCGGTCGCCGGACCCGGGCTAACCTTCTTGCGGGCGAATGAGTGAGAAGAGGGTGGACTCAGTTGATGGAAGTAGCACCTTCTTTCCCAACTGTAATTATCTTTTTTAAATAACACAGTTAATAACTTTGTTTAGCCTTCTATCGTGTCGGTGACGTTACCTAACTAGATAGCTAGCAGGCTAACAGCAGGAGCAGCCCAGAGTGCCCCCAATTGGTCAGTCGGTAGCATAGCAACCAATCACTTCCGCCCGTCAACTATAGCAACCAATTAGTTCCGGCCGGCTGCTAACTACTTGTTTTAAAGGTTCCGTTTTAACCAGAACATATTAAAATCACAAGAAGTCAACAAGAAATCTGGTTTATCTTTAATTCTTTACTTACATCAAAGTTTTTTGGAACTAAATTTATTTTGTCAAGCTTGTTTGGGTGGGTCAAAGAGTAATATGAAAATATTTGTTTTTTATGTTGTTGTTGTGATTTTTTGATGTCCTTAGGCATTAATAAAGTTCTACTTTATTTCTTTTGACATTTTTTGTCAAACTTTCCTACACTTTATGTAATAAAGCCTCCTATTTTTTAAGTTTGGGAACCAATGAGCTAGTATGATATGACCAGTGACACTTATTTTATAATTCATTTGAAACACTTGTATTTTAGATCCCCTAATGCAGTATTTTTTGTTCTCTTTGCTTTAGAAACTTTTCTAGCAATCATACCAAATCATTTATTGATTCAATAATGTAGGAAATAAATAGATCATATACTGTTGATAGCATTTGGATAAAATAAAGACATTATCGGGACTATATGGTAATTCTGAATGCACAGCCTCCGTATATCCTGCTGACTAAATTATTAAACACCAAGTTCAATTCAACTCTGCAGTTAGAAAACAGTGTTGAACAAACAACTGTCTGAAAAATACTGAACTTTATTGATTTCTGAATAAGAACAGCTCTACAGACATGGCTTGAAGTGTCACACTTTATTTACAAAAATACTGAGAACCAAACAGCTGAGGGCGAGGAAGCGTGATGGCGAAACAGGATTTGTTTTTGATTTTTATTTTCATTGAGTGGCAGCTAAAGGCTCCTGGTTGCATGTAACAGGACGTGGGTTGATAACCGCGAAGTCCACCTCAGCGTTACTGGCTTCTTCTGAGCTGCGACCTTCGCCACTGCGTGCGTTGTTTCATCAGGCGTGTGTCCGAGACTATCGCAGTTTGTTTTCTGAGGCGATCTACTTTCTGCGGCGAGCAGCGGCTCCCTTCTTGCTGCTGTAATACGGAAAAACAAACAGAAACATGTCAGAAGACACAGATTAATACTTCAGAGTTTGGTGTCTTGCATCAGACACTGCAAGTGAGACCTAAAGTTGTGTATTGAAACTGAAAATCCTTAACAAAATTACTTAGATAGCTAGGTTTAGGAAAAGTGGTTTAGGTTTAAATAAGTTGTTTTTGTCACGTAACTTACACGCATGATAGTTTAACATGTGAGTTACACAACAAAAGTACGGTAAAATAAGCAGGTGTTGACTTTTGGGTGCTAGCATGCCCCCTAGCATTCAAGCATTCAGCATCCAAGTCCCTTCAGAAAGTATAGACTACTGTATATTTTCCAGAAATAAGCTCTCAAATAAATAAATCCACAGGATCCACATCCAAAAAATGCACTTTAGGGCAGTTTATTCTTGTCTTGTTTAACAGTTGTTTTTATTTGTGTACTTATCTGATCATGTCAATTATTTGCATGTCTCTGCAACAGTCAATTTAACACATTAGAACAAAATACAGGCCTAGTGTAAAAGTTTTAAAGTGTCCAGATCACAAAATAATACTGTTTTAGTTCTCAAAATACTTCTATGTGATCACGAGAACAACATTTTTAAAGCAACATGCACGCCTTGATGGAGTTAAAATCAGTGACAAACTCATGCAGCACTTACCTGCAGACACTGAATCACAACCCAGTCCAACAGCCACTGTCATACATTTACAGCTACTGAGGTAATGCTTTCACACACAATGAAAGAGGTCAGCATGAAGGGAAGCACCCTGAACTTTACGCTGAAACAGGATGAACTGGGCACAATAAATAAGGAGCCCAACAGGCTTCATGTATCAGAGCGCAGCGCTAACAGAAAGCTAAATCAAGCTAACAAAATAATATTTTTTTTTTAATAGTTGCTCGATTTAGCAAACCATTGGCAGGAAATTCCAGTTTTCTTTTTCTATCACATGAATATGATGGGGACTCTGTGAGGAAGTTTGTTAGCCCGTTAATTTTAAATTTCCAGACAGCTAATATCTCATCAGTGGGTGGTGTTAGCTGTGTTTATGGCTGATTTATTCCTACAGTGGTAACCGTCCTGAATGGTCATGCCTGTTATGTTTGGCTGAGGGAAGGGTTCACAGGGACAGATGGAGTTTAGTGTTTCTGGGATTAGCCTGTCAGGATGATGACAGTACTTACTGCTTCTGTAACTCATCAATGCGGTTCCTGAGCGTGAGCACCTGGAAAACGACACAGCAGCAGCTTTAACACGTTTACCTGTGAGGAGAAAGACGCCTCTGCTCTCCTTGATCAGGATCCATGGGCTGAACGCTGCAGACTGGGGCATGGAGGCAAACCAGGATGGGGTCAAGCCTTAAAACACCCGTCATGGTTTCCCTCCAAAATAAGGAAGAGTTTAGAGAAACTCGGCTTCAGCTCGGCTCTGAAACCTCAGCAGACACATGACTTACCTGGTCGCTCACACACCTGACTAAAGCTCTGTGATGCTACAAGTGAAGCATCCAGAACATGGAGGAGCTCAGCCACCCAGCACCACCTTTACATCCACTTTAGAGCATTTATCTGCTTTTAACTGAAGAGTTTGACTAAAGAATGACATCACTGATGAAAGCACATATTCCTAAAATAAGGTAACATACGGTAATATAAAGAAAATGAATATATGAATTGTTACTGTTAAAAGAAATGTTTGTTGCCTTTTTATTATAGGGAGAAAATATCGTTTCTCATTTTAAAAACGAACTTCCCATAGTTATAAAAAGTGAAATGCCTTCTTATTAATGTGAGAATAACATTTATTTCACTGTGGCAGCAGTTTCTTTATCTTTGACCTAAAGTCAGTTTTTCTTTTAAAACATTAAGTATATTCGGGTCTGGATGAAAAGAAAATGGAGTTTTTAAGTTTTAGAAACCATATTATTAGCTGTAAGTTTACTACGTTAACTAGCTAACCTAGCTGTCGTTCAATGATCAATCAAACCATATTAGCATGTAGCATTATATTACACTATATTAGCTGGTTAGCTAAAAGAGCATAAATAATGTTTTAACTTTTAAAAATATTACTATGAAGCTACTATTATGTGGCAGTAAACAAATCAATTTAGTTATGCTTTTCTACAACTTTTCTACAATAGCTAATTAGCCTAGCTTACATCTCACGATCAATCTAGCCATATTAGCCTGTAGCTACAGTATGTTAGCTGGTCAGCTAACCTGACCTTTTGTTTTTAGAAGCCCTATTATCAGCTGTAAACAATTCAGTTTAGTTATGTTAACGTTCTACCATAGCTAATTAGCCTAGCTTACATTCCATGATCAATCTAGCCATATTAGCCTGTAGCTACAGTATGTTAGCTGGTCAGCTAACCTGACCTTTTGTTTTTAGAAGCCCTATATTCAGCTGTAAACAATTCAGTTTAGTTATGTTAACGTTCTACCATAGCTAATTAGCCTAGCTTACATTCCATGATCAATCTAGCCATATTAGCCTGTAGCTACAGTATGTTAGCTGGTCAGCTAACCTGACCTTTTGTTTTTAGAAGCCCTATATTCAGCTGTAAACAATTCAGTTTAGTTATGTTAACGTTCTGCCATAGCTAATTAGCCTAGCTTACATTCCATGATCAATCTAGCCATATTAGCCTGTAGCTACAGTATGTTAGCTGGTCAGCTAACCTGACCTTTTGTTTTTAGAAGCCCTATATTCAGCTGTAAACAATTCAGTTTAGTTATGTTAACGTTCTACCATAGCTAATTAGCCTAGCTTACATTCCATGATCAATCTAGCTATTTTAGCCTGTAGCTACAGTATATTAGTTGGTTAGCTAAAAGGCCATAAATAAAATATTTGTTTTAACTTTTAAAAATGCTACTGTAAAGCTCCAATTATGTAGCAGTAAACAACTCAGTTTAGTTATGCTACCTATTCTACAATAGCTAATTAGCCTAGCTTACATTCCATTATCAATCTAGTCATAATAACCTGTAGCTACGGTATATTAGCTAGTCATTTAGCCTGCTAAACCTTTGAAATAGCAGAAGCTGATGTCACTTTTAGAAACAGACTCTTCAGTTCCTTCAGTCAGGTTGGTTTTCCTGGTGGTGTGTCGTCCAGCAGGCGGCGCTCTGCTTCTCATTTAGCTTCATGCTAACATGCAGCGAGCCTGAAAATGGCCGCTCAGCTCTACTTACAATTTACTGAGCTCCTCCACTCTCTTACGCAGGGTTGTAACCTGGAGGGAATCAAAGAGCACATGGAGGTTCGCTGGACTGGAGGCATCATCATCATCAACAACAACAACAACAAACAGCTGGTACGGTCTGAGAAAAGTGTGGATTAATGTGTTTTATCTGCTAGTTCAGTACGTACCGAGGACAGAGCTGTGGATAAATATGTGAATGATGTGAACAAGTATTTTTTTCTTTTAGCACCTTGTCAAATGGTAAATGTTGTCTAAACCCACGCAGCAGCACAGCAGTTATTTCTAAATAAATTTCACTTTGAAAAATAAAAATCTGAACAATAAACGAACAACAAATAAAGAAGAAATTATTAAAATTACCAAAATGGCAAATTATAACCACGCCATAGGGAACTAAAAAAAAACACCATAAAGTACATATCAAAATAGAAGAAAACCCAGAATGATTTAATGTTTCTCACCTCGTACTTCTGCCTCTTCAGTCTCTCCATGTGGTCGAACTTCTCAGACTCCAGCTGGGTCATCCATTCATGCAGCTCATTGATCTTATCCCTGCAGGACAGTGATCAATACAGTGATCAATGCAGTGATCAGGACAGTGATCAATACAGTGCTCAATACAGTGATCAGGACAGCGATCAGTACAGTGATCAATACAGTGATCAGTACAGTGATCAGGACAGTGATCAGGACAGTGATCAATACAGTGATCAGTACAGTGATCAATACAGTGATCAGTACAGTGATTAATACAGTGATCAGTACAGTGATCAGTACAGTGATCAATACAGTGATCAGTACAGTGATCAGGACAGTAATGAGTCAGAATAAAAGAAGTACAACATGACAAGTAAAACAGAATCAGGTTCAATCAGCCAAAGTGTTGATCATAGTAGCAGTAGTAGTAGTAGTGTCAGTGGTAGTACTTCAGTAATAGCAGCAGTACTAGCAGTACCTCAACTTGTCTTCACTCAGGTGGTCGATGTTCAGAGGTTTACGTCTGGCAGCCAGGATCTTCTTCTTCTTCTCTCTCTCAGTCTCTTTCTTTCCTCCTCTCTTCTGGTCAGCCTGCAAGTATAAACACAGGTTAGCAAGTACTGCAAGTATAAACACAAGTTAGCAAGTACTGCAAGTAAAAACACAAGTTAGCAAGTACTGCAAGTATAAACACAAGTTAGCAAGTACTGCAGGTAAAAACACAAGTTAGCAAGTACTGCAAGTATAAACACAAGTTAGCAAGTACTGCAAGTATAAACACAAGTTAGGAAGTATCTCTCGTCATTATGGTGGACTGTAAAGTGTGAAGTACTGTGAAGTACATTCACTCAAGTACTCAAGTACACCCCTGGCATACTTGTAACCCTGTGAATTTCCATTTTATGCTACATCTTTATTTATTTTTACACACAGAACATGATGTGTTGATGTGATATAAACCAGAGCTATACTACTAACACACAGTACTTTACTCCAGATAACAGGATACTAGTACTCCTAACAGTCAGTAGTACTGTGTGTACTGTGTGTAGTACTGACTCTCTGCAGGTGGCTGCTGTAGTTGGAGCCCATGCTGGACAGAGCAGACTTCTTCTTTGCCTCCTCCTCTGCCTTCTTCTTGGCTTCGCTCTCCTCCCTGATTCGCCTCTCCTCCTGGTTCACAGAAACGAGTCAGAGTGAGACCTCTCAGTCAGGAGCGATAAGTTACAGAGGAACTTTTAAAGCTACGCTAACAAACAGATAGAGCAAAAAAAAAGTGGAAAATAAATATAAAAACAAAAATACTGCAGCATTTTTATCACTCAATATATCAACATTCATATTTTAATATTTTAAAATTACACCAAACTTTTTTAAGAAAAAAAGAACTAAGAATACTCTACTTACTATGCTTATTTATTATATACTTGTACAGTACATGTGAAATGCTTCCACAAATATATATTTACACTTTCTCATTTTATTTATTTATGTAGGTTTATTTTTAAATCCTATACTGTAACTTTTTCTTCTTTTGCATCTTTGATTCTCATTTTGCATTTGCTTGTGTGATATTCTTTTATTGATGTATAAATATGAATATTTTAACATATATTTATATGTTAATGTAAACGCTTAAAGATTTTTTTCACTATAATGGTTGTGTGCATACGATGAATAAATAAACTTAAACCTTAATAATTATAGAGTGCAAATACAGAAATTATTTCTAAGGGATATATATTTATATAAAAAAACATTACTGTGAACAGAATCCTAAGTTTAAGTGATTTTTGTTTTCACTGTGGAGGACGACGGCTTCCTGAGCAGTGAGTGAAAATTCTTGAAATGTGTGATTTTTGGTTTTAATGGTTAAACAGGAATAAAGATGGAGCCACCAACCTCACGTCTGGCCTGGCGCTCCTTGTCCTTCTCAGCACGAACCCTCTGCTGCTCGGCCCTCTCAGCGCGACGCTTCTCCTGCAGCCACAAAAAAAAAAAAAAACAGCCACACTTTTTATTCTGCAGGAATTAACCTTAAAGATGTAAATAAAAGATCAAGAATAAACATGAAGCTGCAGCCAGTGAGCTTAGCTTAGCTTAGCCTAGCTTAGCATAAAGACTGGAAACGGGGGGAAACAGCTAGCCTGGTTCTGTGCAAAGCTAACAGCTACATCTGTGTTTTTGTGAAATAAACCTTTAAAACAGTGGTTCCCAACCTGGGGTCTGGACCATCTCTAGGGGTCACCAAAGCTTCACACAGCAGTCACTCTTTTTGATATTTTTTTGTGATTTTTTTGTAAAACATTAAATTGTTAAATTCCTGGATAACAGCAATAATTAGATTTTGTCATTAAAGATAATCAGTAATACTGTTCATTCATCAGGAATAATGATGTTCAGCTCTATACGTGTTTTATCTTCACTACTCCAGTATCCTCCTCATCATAAATGCATCCTGTTTGTGTGTCCAGGCTTCATGTGATGTCACTGACAGACTCACAATCCTCTCCTTGAGGGCGATCAGCTCCTCCTCCTCCTTCTTCCTGCACTCAAAGTGAGCATCGATCAGGCCCTGCAGCTCGATCAGATCCTTGTTCTGACGTTTCTTCTGGATGTCCTGCAGGTCAGCAGCACAGAGAACAACAAACCTCAGCCTGACACAAACTGAAGATGCTGACGTGAACAGAAACCCTTCAGGCTCCACAGACTTACATCAAAGTCCACTTTCTCACCATCGGGGATTTTGGGGGCGCTGGGCCTGCAGCAGACACAGGTTTCACGTTCATCAATTAAGATTATTAAGTTGTTTGATTTTATTTGCAGCCTGTTAGAAAACAGGTTTGACTACTTACTTGAACTTTGGCTTCTCCTCTGCAGGTTAGGAAATGAAGAGGGGACAAGTACATGTCATGGGGTTAGAAACGAAGCAGATCACTTCTCTCAGGCATTACATGGATTAAACTGCACAGTTTGGGCTCTATTAGACTAAGATTAAAATACAGCAGTCAGGGTTAGAAGAGGTAAACACACTTTTTTTAACATTATGAAGTTTTATGTTACAGTAACATAGTGTTGAATTATTGCAGTAAAAACATCTTATTAAGTGATATTTGTGTATAAAAAAGTTGTGGTTTTTTGGCTTGACCCCAAAATCATTTTACACAAGCAAGACAAAGTCACTTCCTCATGTTGTGTCTTGTCTTTTTCACCCAGATTCTGGCGGCTCCATGCCATGCAGGAGGCGAGTGGCATAGCAAAGAGAGTAACGCTGGGGTCACAGTAAGGCTGTTAGCATTTCATTTTATTTCACCCTTTTTCTCCTCTAGCAGCTTTTCGTTTTTTCCTGTTCACCGTTAAAAAAAACGCCAGTATTTCAGCACCAATCGAGCAGCTGGCTCCTGGATTTTAACAAAGAGTCAAAACTGAAAAAAGGAGTTCCCCGAGTTCAGACGTCAGACCTGGACCCTTGTGGTCCCCCCAAAACCAGAATGGCAGATTACAGATTCAGTGTTTTTTTCTTTTTTTACTAATCAACATACCTTCCTCTTCAATGGCCTCTGCATGCAGCAAGCATCCAAGACACAGAAAAAGCAGAACAGACAACAGCGTTAGCGAGCGCACCGTACAGTGAAACTACAAAAAAAAACATGGCAGACAGGAAGGTTTAATTAGCGTAAATTCTCAAATAACAGCCGATAAAGCTGGTAATAAAACAAGATTTCAACTTTCAGTCTTCTCTTGCTTCATCATTTTATTTTGCAAGGGATTATAAATAAAAAATATCACAACAAAATATATGATAACACATGCTGTATATGTGCAAAGTGAGGTATTTTTTATATAAAAGACTGTTTTAAATAAAAGCTGAACTCTGTTGCCATTCAACTAAATGGCATCAGTGGTTACAACTGTCCAATTATGTATTTTCTCTTAGATTAATGCTACAGTTCAGTTAAATGTGGTAAATAAAACAAAAGGCACAATAAAATAAGCTGGTTAGGGTTAGTAAAAAAAAAAAAATCATGGTCTTGAAATGAATGTTTGTTTTATTAGGCTACAGATTAATAATCAAACATTTATTTGTGAAAACAGTAGTAGTAAAACCTGAAATATTTTAATAACAATAAATTATTATTATTATTATTATTATTATTATTATAAAATTCAGAAAAAAACCAGTTTTGTTGTATGGGAATGTCATTTTTAAAAGAGAGAACTGAAAGGTCTTTCTTTAGTTTGAGGTAAATATCATATTTGTGCTGATATTTGAGAATTCACATCAAGTTGTTTTGTTGACGCCTTCAAACAGGTGAACAAAAGGATTCATCATTAAATCCACATGCCTGTTGAAGAAAGTGAGAAAGTCGGCCTGTGAAGCAACTTCATCCACAAAATTACAGCCTTAAGGTTTTGGTGTTAATTATATATATATATATATAAATTACATTTAACAGCATTAAATCAAAAGCGTGGCTTTATTTTTTTTTTTTTTTTTAATGCCATTTTTCAGGGAAAGAGCATTTCGAATGCAACGCCTACTTCCCCACCAGCATGTGAGCCCAACATCTTAAAAGAAGCAGCTGAAGAACGAGTATAAATGTGACGCGAACCTTCATCACATTTCAGCTAATAATAAAAAAAATCATCCATGTACTCAGAGTACATGACGTACAGTAGTATAAGTACAGTTAGACTGATAAAAGAGGCCAATATGTGTCTTTTTTTAGGATTAAAATCCTCAAATATTACAGCAGATATCATTGTCTGCTATGGGCACTAGCATCTTAGCATATAGCACGCTAGGCTAAGTTGCTAAATAACTAGATTTACTCGAAGGGCTTTAAAAAGAACAAACTTTGACTTTGAATTGTTTACATTAGCCAGGAAGTGATATTTTTATTCAAAAGAATGACATAACATAACTTTCTGTGATGTATTTCCTGTATTTTACTATATGCTAACGTGTTAGCACTAACAGATGCAACAGACATATGTAACGCTGTAAGTTTCTGCAGTCCATAAAGCTGTAGATGCTAATTTACCTCATAATTAATCACCTTTAAATATGCTTATTAATAAATTAATTCACTTTTTTATTTGTTAGCATTTTGAGAATGGTTAGCTAAAGCTAACCTAGATATAGCGCAGGACTTTGGCCCTTTATATCAGCCTAAAGCATGAGCTTTAGTGCAAAAACAACGGCTTTCAAATATTAGTCATTCACTAACTACGTATGTAAAATGCTTTGGGTGTGATATATGTTTTATTTTTATGAAAACATCCCCCTTTGAGAGCTGCATGAACTCTTTGTCTTTGCCCAGAGGTGAATGGAAGGTAGCGTTAGCATTAGCAGACACGGTGGATCAGGATCAGGGTCTGGGTCAGGATTAGTGGGGGTCTGTTTGGCTGGCTGCAGCCTTTGGAGCACACCTGTCGCCTGGGAAAGGATGATAGAGTAAGCCCCTTCCCCCCTCCATAAACCACATACCTTCAGGCTCAGGCTCTGGTTCTGGTTCTGGCTCTGGTTCTACCTCTGGTTCTGGTTCTGGTTCTGGTTCTGGCTCTGGCTCTGGTTCTGGCTCTGCCTCAGGCTCAGGGGCCGCCTCAGGGGCCACCTCTACTTCCTCTACTACTTCCTCTTGTACGGCTACAGGGCATGCAGCGAGTCACCAGGGGAGAGGAAGGGCGATGAGAGGGTTAATGGAAGCAGGAGAGAGGGGGAAAGAGGTGGAGGAGGGCGGGGTGAGTTCATGGACAGGTGGAGGTGATGGGAGAAGGGGGGTATGAGGTTCAGTTTTTTGGGAGGACTGCAACCAGGTGGCGCTAAAGCATGTGAGACAGCGAGCAGTTACAGGAGGGAAAAGGTCAGTCAATGATGGATGAAATGAGAGTCCTGCAGAAACCTGAGCTCCAACACAAAAAACAGACAAGTCCTGTCCTTCCTGCGTCTTAACTCAGATATCGTTAGTGTTAAACCAGAGCATGCCACCAAAAAAAGATCCTAAATTAAATGAGTGGCACATTAGTATCAGAGTGAGACTCAGTCTGCAGGCTTACCATCGTATTCTTCACGTCCGTCCGAGAAAGAAAGGAGCAGAAGAACATCATCAAAAAGATCCCGTTTGTACCCATTTTTGACAACACAAACTTCAAAATGTGGGTACACTGGGGATCCATGCTAAGCAAACACAACACAATCCTCCTGGGCCGACCAGTGGATGAAAAGTCCTTTAAATCTGCTCAGCGTAGGAGGACTGGGTGGCTGCAGGTGATCATGCAGAGCTGCAGGACTTGATGCCAACAGGTCAGTGCAGGTTTTAATATCATTATATGTTTGGGTTTTGATCATATTTCCACACTGTCCTGATGCCAGCATTGGTGCCTGATAATAATCGAAGGAGAGAGCATTATTGCACAGGTTGAATCTGGAGGGGAGTCAAGCCAAACCTGTGGACATACAGGTGGTTTTGTTTTCCAGGGGGATGAAAGTCAGTTAGGCAAGATTCAGAAACGATACTGGGATTTAGCATGGAGCTCCGGCCTGTACCTGGATCTGATTTATAGGAGGACTTTAACATTTTTTAAACAGGAGGGAAAATGATGCTACTTACCCTCGACCTGTTCACTGCAAGACAGAAAGAAAGGCAAAGTAAATATCAGCGTGAAAACATCATTCAGTCGACTAGTAATTAATCAGGTTGACAAAAAGTCTAAATTCTCTGACTAAAAGTGAATGTTTTCAGATTTCTCTGATGACAGTAAACTCAACATCTTTGAAACACTTGAGGACGTCATCTTGGGCATTTTATAGACTGAACAACTGATCGATTGATAATAAATATTATTAGTATATACTTTAGATTTTGTACTTTATATATATATATATATTTATATATATATATATATATAAATATATATATTTATATATATTTATATATATATATATATATATATATATTTTATATATATATATATATTTATATATATATATGTTGACATTGCATTAAATTATATTAAAAATATATATTCATCATTATTATTATTTTAATTGTGTATTTCCATTTATTTTTTCCTGTGGCTGTTTTTCAACACTTAAAATAAATAATACTACTACTAATTAATTATTATTATTATTATTATTATTATTATTATTATCAGTAGTAGTAGTAGTTGTTGTATTTTAATTTTTATTTCTTTTTTCTGTGATTGTTTTTGTTAAAAAAATTAAAACCTAGTAAAAACTTGTATTAGAACAATAAAAATGTCAATTTTTCAATATTTTATAAATGTGAACTGATTGATTAATAATAAAATAATAAGTAATAATAATTCATATATACTGCATATTTAAAAAACATTTATTATTATTATTATTATTGTATATTCTGTTGATGTTTTTGTTAGAAAAATCAAAAACTCATTAAAAAAAATGAATTACAGCAACAATAAAAAAACAACAAAGTTAATCATGGACTCAAGGTCTGCTTCGTAGATTTTTTTTTTCTTTGCTGGAGCTTTGGACCACAGAGATGCTGCTGAAGTCTCTCTGACCAACCAAAAGCCAGGAAGTGGACCTTGAGTTGCCAAACTGCTGTGCAGAGGGTGAAAATGTGCGAATGAAAACGTGAATGGACTTACACTTCCTCAGTGTCAGACATGGTGACAGTGGACTTTGCAACCTGGAGGCGAAAGAGAAGAGAGGAAGTTAGCGAGGAGGAGCTTTATTTATAACCAGGATTAAGTTGCAGATGTCTTAAATATCTGCGGCCGACCCCACCCTGCAGCCCTGCAGCCCTGCTGCACATACTCCACCTCCACCAAAAACAGAAAATAACATTTAAATCTCTTAAAACTCTTCATCCTCTTCATCATAAATGTTTTGTATGAAGCAAGATGGCAGCACCTCCAGCTCCTGCTAAGTTTCTCTTTAAATGTTTGTTTTAACGCCTGACCGACTCTGTTTATGCTCTTTCCGTTAATTCTTCGTTTTTTGGTGAATCTTGTCCTTAAGCACCTTGAGAAACTACATTTCCTTGCTTTGCACTCCTCAGCAGAAATGTCAGTAAAAGACCCGACCAGAAAACTCTTAGGACCAAAATGGGTTTATAATTAGCGTTGAAACTTTGGGCTGAAATCTGAGCCTTGGTCCTGAATCTGCTTGTCTGATGATAAGTGAGACGGCAGCCAAACTTAGATTTATGCCAGCCGGTCTCCATAAAGGTCGACCTCCTGGCCTCTCCCATCACTCTGCATCCAGCCTTTAAACACTTTTTCGATCCGCAGAAAACAGCTTTTGGTTCCAGTCATGATCTCATGTGGGAGTCCAAACACACATGACCTGAATGTTCTCCTAATTTAATCTGGGTGTCAGATTAGTCGCCCATTAGCCTCATTAGCGTGAGGCCACCATGAATGCGTCCCGACATCGCAACTATTTCCAACTGACAGCTGCACGGGTCCCAGATCCGGTTTCATGCTGAAGATTGGGTTCCTTCCCTTCGCTGGACCACTACCCATATTTCCTCCTTCATCTCCTTTTCTGGCCCTCACATGGTTCCTTCAATCACCTTCCCCAGGCTCCCTGCTGACCGAGGCCACTTTGCTCAGGAATTAAAATAAACCCTGTAAGGTCAAAGGGCGAGTGTCAGCGGATTCCTCCTATTTGCTCTTTGAATCTCGTAAACTCTCAAATTTGTTTTACGCATGGTTGCAAGGTCGCTTCTTGGCTCCTGATCAAGACGTTCATCCCGTGGCGCTTTAATGCAGGCGTCAACAACAACAGCATTTAAAAACCTGCCACCTGTAGCGACAACAGCAGCCGTAAAATATCAGAAATAACAACACCATTCAGCGCCGCTGTTGTGGTGACGTCGCATAACTCATCGGTATCATCTTCTGTCTCCTGAAGGAAGCGGAAAGCTGCTTCAAAGGCTTTAAGCCATCTGTAAATCCTTCAGGTATGAAGCTCCGCCGGCTCGCTGGACTCACACCAAACCATCACAGAAACAACAACAAAGTCCTCTGAGACGACCAGCAAACATCCTCTGACAAGAAATCTGCTATTTTAACATCAGCTGAAGTTTTTTTTTTAGAAACGGCAAAATTATAAACAAACGTCATCCTTATCTTGACCTCATGGCAGTGATTTTAACACATGTTGACCTCAGTTTGGGTGTTTTTGGGGGGGATGTTGCACCTGAACTTCCTGTCCACCACTCATTCACTCATTCACTCACTCCTTCTTTCTTACCTCAGAAAAGCTGAAAGAAGCGAGCTCCCGCTGGCCGAGACAGGCTGTAAGGTTCTGCAAACTTACCGCGCTGATTATGTCCTTCTGTTATAGTGACACGCGATCCGCTCGGCCTCCTCATTGGCCGAGGATCCGGCCTGGAGGCGAGGCCGGGCCGACGGTAGGGCAGGGTCCACCAGGACTTCACTGACCCCCCCCCCCCCCGTATCCACCACTGGCACTCAATAAGGAGATGGAAGGGCCGAATGCTAAGGTGGGAGGCTCAAGTTTGGCAGCCAAGACGCCCTCAAGGGTTGCTATTCTGGGGCGGCTGCATTAGGCAAGCAAATTTCATCTGGGACCGACGTCAGGTGGTGATCCTGGACCTGCTGAAGAGTCCGGGACACATAAACATTATGTACAGTCAAAGGAGGACAAGAACCAGAATAATCTGTCAACCCAGCTGAAAATCCCATGTTTAACCAGAAGTGGTTACAATAAAAAAATCACCGGGCAGATTCACATCTTGTAGGTCATAAAAAAACTAAAATAAAACGACAGCTCAGATACAGTTCATCCAGCTCAGTTTAATGCAAATTAAAGGGAAAAAAATCTGCTTTTAATAGTTCGGTATAGCATGAATGTGTTGAATCTGTGATGGTCAACTGATGCCCAGTGAAAGTTTAAAATTCACCTTTTTTGAAGTGAACTTCTGTTGGACTGAGTTATCTTTGGGGGTGGAACATTTTATGTTTCCAGAGGAAATCATCAGAGGATCACGCTGATCTGTTGCTAATGTCTTTCGGTTTGTCTCTAAGTCCAAACGAGCTGCAGCATGAATCATTCAGCACAACTCCTTAGCTTGATTTACCAGCAGGATCTGTGTCTGAGGGCCCTGAATGAGCCGCTCATTTCCTCTGGGGGGCGCTACAATGACAGAATAACCAACATGAGGGAGTGTCAAACATCAGGCCTCTTCGAGTTTGGTGTTTCTGGTTCAGTAGTTAGATAAGATTTACTCTAAACTGCACAAAGGAAACTAGATACTTTTCAGTGACTTCCAGGATCCTTACACCTCCTTAAATCCTACATTTAGGACCATCCTGTCCACTAAGACCTGCTGTCAACACCTTTAATGACCCATAAATCCTCCTGAATCCACCTGGAAGTCACACAAGAACCCCGTGAACCACCCAATCGACTCTTTGGGCCTCCAGAAATACTTTTTAACCCCTATCTGAGCACAGGAGAGACTGTCAGTGTCACCAGAAAGGACCATTAGGGACCCCAAAGATCATTGGAGCCCCACGAATGATACCTGGGACATCTAGGACCACATGACCCCCTACCAGGACCTACAGGGCTACAGGGGTCACATAAACCCCCTACAGGATGCCCTGGAAGGAGGATCTTAAAAAGCATCCTGGATCTTGGAATAATGGATAAACTTACATAATATAATTTAAATAATTAGCCGAAAGATAGCTAAACGTACTAGATAAACAATTGAAATAGTTAGCTAAAAGTTAGCTAAAAATACAGGATAAACAATTTAAACAGGTAAAAGTTAGCTAAAGTACTTGAAAAACAATTGAAACAGCTAAAAGTACTGCATTAAACAATTAAAGCAGTTAGCTAAAAGTTAGCTAAAAGTACTGGATAAACAATTAAAGCAGTTAGCTAAAAGTACTAGATAAACAATTGAAACAGCTAAAAGTACTTGATAAACAATTAAAGCAGTTAGCTTAAAGTTAGCTTAGTACTGGATAAATAATTGAAACAGCTAAAAGTAGCAAAAGTACTTGATAAATAATTTAACTAATTAGCTAAAAGTTTGCTAAATGCAGTGGACAGAACAGTTGAAATAGTTTACTTTTACGCTGGGTTCATTTCCAGTGGTAACCACTCATTAAGATATTTTTAAGAGGAAATTAAAGGTGAACATTGCCCCAAAACTAACAGAAGAGCCCCGTTATTTCATATTTAAAATATCATAAATATTATAGGTCTCTATAATTCTGGACCTTGAAAGTGTGAATGTAAAACTTTAAATTCCTCTGAACCAGACCCATGAAGCACCCCAGAAAGCTTCAAACCCACATCCCTGATGGACCCCACAACCCTCAAAAATCCTCCATCCCATCCAGACCCACTGACTTATAGTCCCTCGTCTGTCCCTGCGGGACCCCTGGGTGGCCCTCGGACCCCACTTTTAGAGCCCTGAGGTGGTGAAACCTAAGGTCCCTGCCCGCTGTCGCCCGCAGGATGGCTCAGGGTTTATTTTTGGACCACCATGGCGTCTGTTCCTTCCATTTGCAGGAAGGGGGGTCGACTTGGGCTCGACATGAACCTGCCGCTCTGACACTCCAGGCTGGGACGAGCAGGCAGCAGCCGGCCGGCCGCCTGCCGAGCAGCAGTCACACAGGTAAACACACCTTTTCCAGCCTTTATCCTGCAGACAGAGCGCAGGGAGGCTGTTGTTCTGGGGTGTTTTTGAGCTAAGCGGTAGCCTCCTTCCCAGCCCGCCCTGTCCTTTATCAGTTTGCTTCAGCTGCTTCGTGACGAGGTTTTAATGTTGTCTCCTGTCCTGTGAAGGGGAACCTGCCTGGAGCGCTTTGACCACCAGCAGCAAGTCTTTACCTGGTACGTCCCTTCTTTTTCCATCTACTTTGCTGTGTTTGTTTGTTTGCGAAGTCTTCTTTTTGGGCTGGATTCATTTACTTCAGGACTGCCATTGTGGACCAGCTTGGTTTTTTCTTACACGGCTATTATTACCCTTTCCTCTTTTGAACTTGCATCCTGAAGGCGCTCCAAATACCGAACCTGCCAGAGCCTTAAAAGGAGGCGAGGGCTCTCATGTGTCAGACAGGTTCAGGGTTGGGAGGGGTTTGAAAACACAACCAGCTCTGGCCTACATTTCACTGAGGTGACACACATCATAAACCCAGGATATTAAACAGTTGTTTTTGAGCCGGCTGCACGCTCGGTTATCATCGGAAACTTATCGGACTCTTATTTTAAGCGTGAACGCTACGTCTGTTCAGTTCTTATTTTTTACTTTTCTGCTGTTTGAACCAACAAAAACAAACTGAAACCCAACAGATCCACTAGATTTGTCATTTTTGTCCTTCTATATTAAGTCCTCGTCCTCTCCTCTGATTGGCTATTCACAGTGACATCGCACTCATGACGCCCTATCCCGTATCGTCGGGCTATGATGTCACGAGGTCACATGCTCTGCATTCACTTTCACCCCTCAGCCACAAAGCCAGCTGTGAAAATAAAATTTAAAGTTTGTCTCTGCTCAGGATCCAAATTTAAAATGTTTAATATCAAACATTTGAGATCAAATCAAATAACCTCTTTTAAATTAAATACCAAATAACACAAATAACTAAAGTTTAGAAATTTAAAGCCCAAGACCTCTCTACATCAGTGGTGTTTTTTGAAGTAAAATATAAATTTATTATTGTTATCATTATAATTATTGTTATTATTATTGAACCCAGGTTCGACTCCCCTCCCAGTCCAGGCTACCAACGACCCCAGAAGGGAGCAGCCAGAAAGGACAACAACATTATTATTATTTATTAATATTATTATTTCTGGCCAAGTATTTCATATCTTCACGCTTGTAAAGGTCTTCAAAATATATTCATGCATTTGTGCCAGAAATTTCAAAATCTGGATTTTGGTGTTTGTGGTCTCCAGAGGATGGTTCATGGTGATCCCGTCTTTCCTCTAGCGCCACCATCAGGACAAACCTTCACACAATAAACATCTAAATAAAACAGGAAGTGTAACTCTGTGGCTCAGCTCCTCAGAGGATGAACCAGTTGGATTTTATTGTCGTTTTTTTTAAGCACAAACTCCACTTCACAGCTCTCTGATTTACTGTTTTCAGGAAAGTGATGCAGCCCGTAAAAAGCCGGCAGTCTTAAAAAAGCGAGGCAGCTGATTGGTCGGCCTCCTCTCAGCCTCCAGACTAAAATTAGGCCGATTTCAAGCCTCCAGGATCGGCTGTGAGGAGGTAACCTCATCCTGAGGAGTCCAGCTCCACTCTGCTGCTTCAATAAATAGCACATAGCAATACATACAATATGTTTTATTCAAACCATTCTTTTTGTCAAGAGTATTTTCACACAAAACATTCATATTTCACAACATATTTTTTTCTGGAGCAACGTCTATTTTTCCACAAAAAGGCAAAATAACTCGTAATCTGAAGATACCGGCAAATATTCAAATTAATCCTACCAGATTTTTGTTTTTGCTCAGCAACAGAAATCATGTCATGAAAAGAGAAATGACAAACTCTCTGAATAATTATTCAAACTGTGTGATGAATAAATAAATATAGTTTTACTTGTTGGCCTGTTGGTGGCGCCACAGTCCTTATTAACCTTCCTCTGGGGACCATGAATAAATAAAAAAGTGATAAACTGGAGGGCAAAGCAACATTAGAAAATTATTTTAATTTATTTAAGAAAAAAGGGTCATAAACACAAAATGTCTGCTGATAAAAAGATACAGGAAATAGAGTTAGATGGTATAGATAAACTCAGTTTTAACTCTAAAGCTTTCACAGCTTTTAGTGTGTATCTCCACTGACTCAGATTGTTTTTTAGCCAAAGTTTAAGTGTGATCCATCATTTCTATTGAAGAATGTAACTTAAGTCTATTAAAAAGACTTTTAGATTTTACTCACAGATATATACAAAATAAAAGAAAGTACAAAAGCAAAAAGGAAACAGAACAAATATAAACATGTGACGGTCAGATCTGCTGGTTTGTAGCTGAGAAAAAAGTGCTTTATTGGAAATTAATGAAATATTGAGTTTTTTAGTTTTTTTTACTCTGCAGAGACGACGTCTCCTCAGTAATCATCATGATATAAATCTGCAAAAGACAGAAAAAGAGAAAACGGTCAACACAAAGCGGTCAAAATGTTGAACAAGCAGAGTTCACAAAACAAAATCAGTGTTTGAAATGGATTAGTGATGCGTTTCCTGTTGTGACAGGATGTTGGTTCGAACATATTATGGGATGTTTCTGTAACTGGAGCGTCGGTTAATGACAGAAGTTTGATCTGATAGGAGGAGAAAATGACGTCACTGCTAAATATTAACAGTTATTCAGGAATTTAAAATGTTGAATGAATGTTTTTTAGTAATGTGAATCAGAATTGACAGTAGACAATTTCATAAACAACAAACAAAAAGCGACTGACGGGTTTGGTTTAGCTGACTACTTTTAAAACTGAAACTGAATACAAAAATGAAATTAAATATTTAAACTACATCACGTCTAATTTTGCACAAATAACTTTATTTAGACAACATATTCTTATGCAAGAATTGAGAGTCAATTTATGCATTTTACATGCATGTAGTCTTTTCAAAATAAATGTCTGTTCTCACAGGAAACAATTTGAATATTTGACTTCTGGTTTCAAGACAAGAACAGTGTCTTATGATAATAGTCTTTTAAACCTGGACCTACTTCCTGCTTAATTGATTATTTATGCTTAAAAGTGCATTTACTTCAGGTTTTTTCTTCACTCGTTGCACATCATTGCATTATTGTTATTCATGTTGTATATATGTATCTTTGGCCTTCTTTATTTATATTTATTTTCTTTCAATATTTTTTCTGTTATATGTTTGGTTTTTGTGTACAAAAGAGAGCTCAGTTGAGCCAACGTCAAATTCTGTGTATGTGATTAAAGTTCTTCATTCATTCATTCATTCATTCTTTATACAGATGCTTTGGTCTTGACTGCCCATGCATGGTTTTTTCTTGGTCCACAGGGTGCTGTAGCGCTCATGGCTGTTGCTTTCGGTGCTCTGACCCATCCGGGCCTGCTTTCCCAGCAGTACCCCCCACCCCTGCTGCCGAAGCCCGGCAAGGACAACGTTCGGCTTCAGAAGCTCCAGAAAAGAGCCGCTAAGAAGAAGGTGTCCGCTCAGGCGTCGCAGTCCGCCCCGCTTTTCCGCTCCAGCCTTTCCCCCGTGAACGAAGCGAGCCCCGACCTCGAACACAGTGACCACTCCACGCCTCCCAAAACCCCAGAGACACCGTTCAACGTCTACGCCACCCAGCAGCCGCCGCGGTTCACCGTCCGGCCGCTGTACCAACATGTGGCATCCCCTTATCCTCAGCGGGCCGCTAGCGGGACGGCGAGGTTCTCGCCTCAGATGGTGGCGATCCCGTCATACTCGTACTCACAGCAGGTTACCACAGTGTCTTCATATTCTGCGTCGACCCACCTTGCTGGAGATGCTCCGGGGTCAGCCGATGAGTCGGCAGTGCCTAAAACATCCCTGCCAGCCTCTTCAGCAACTGAGGCGACAGACGCCAAAAAGCCAGCTTTAAGCACATTAGCTGAAACTCAAGCTGGTGTTCAACCTGCTGCCGCCAAGACAAAAAGTCCAGGTCCAACTCCTTACTCAACTGTGATTCGTCCTCTCACTGTGTTGACCCCACTCGTCAAATCCAAAAGTCCACGTCCAACCTTCAAAGCAACCGAGCCTTCGAGATCACCCAAACCAATGTTTGACGTCCCTCAAATAAGGATGTACACGGCGAGCACATCGTATTACGAGTCGTCCAGAACGCCGCCAGTGTACGACACAGCTGGTTTGACAGCCATTGGCATCACAGCACCTCAGAGCAGAGTGTCGGCAGAAACCAAACCAGATTTGAGTCCAGCACCTGAGGCCAGAAGAGGCACAACGCCGACAGCTGAGTCTCCTTTGCTGGGTGCAGATTCCCAAAGGAAAACACAGACTTCAGACACAGCAGAGATTAATACAACCATGACACCAACGTCTGAACTAAAAAGAGCGACTCCAACATCTGAACTAAAAAGAGCGACACCAACATCTGAACTAAAAAGAGCGACTCCAACATCTGAACTAAAAAGAGCGACTCCAACATCTGAACTAAAAAGAGCGACTCCAACATCTGAACTAAGAAGAGCGACTCCAACATCTGAACTAAAAAGAGCGACTCCAACATCTGAACTAAAAAGAGCGACTCCAACATCTGAACTAAAAAGAGCGACTCCAACATCTGAACTAAAAAGAGCGACTCCAACATCTGAACTAAAAAGAGCGACTCCAACATCTGAACTAAGAAGAGCGACTCCAACATCTGAAATCAGAGTTAAAACACCAACCTTTGAGTTCCAGACATTCAGGACTTCAATAGGACGAGCTAAAACCCCGGCGCACCACATAACTCGGGCTACCACACCGGTCTTTGAAGTCTCCAGACCCAATCCTCTCTTGTTTGCCGTGTCGCCAATCACAGTAGAGCCGGATCAGTCAAGTATGCCAAATCTGACTGCCACTACCAGCAGTTTGTTTGATTCCCAAAGCGTGAAGGTGACTGAGATGATACTGAATGGGGACATTCATTCGGACGTCACTCCTGCAGTCAGACCAATCAAACAAAGCATCACAAAGTCCATATCTGAGCCTGATCTGAGAAGAGAATCTGCTCCAGGCGGCTCTCCAAGACCTAAAACTCCAACATCTGAGCCAGAAACAGCAGCAGTGACGTCTTACAGCAGTCAGAGGCCAAAGACTCCCACCTACGAAGCATCCCGACTAATGAGCACGTCGCCTGGCTATAAAAGACCAAAGACACCAACATATGGGACATCAGCTTTAAGTGCATCACCTGCAGGCTTTCAGAGACCTAAAACCCCAACCCAGGTGGCTCAAAAGTCTGGCTACCGTGGACTGACACCGGCTGAATATGCTGCGTATGGCGGCATCAGAACTTACTCTCCAGCATTTGCTGTCTCCGGTCTGAAGACACAAACTGGAGAGGTGGTTAAAACTACAAAAGAAGAATCAGCAGAAGGTAAAACCGTTCTCCAAGAACCATCTGTTGAGGGCCAATCTACACCTGAAGCCAAAGAAACACCCAAAGTTGTAGATACACTTTGTGTGATGGATGAGAAGGTTGACATCACCCCTTCAGTACCTATTATCACTGTTTCACAAGCATCCGATGTCTCAGGAGCAACGTTAACACAAGAGACGAGCACGGTATCCAATCAGCATGCAGCAAAAGAAGAAAAGACGGTGGTTCAAGAAACACCAAAAACTAAACCTCCAACAGAGCAGGAGAAAACTCCAGTTCAAGAAGTCTCCAAACCCAAGACAAAACCTTCAGAAGTGAAACATCCTCCACCTAAAGGCGACGACCAGGATCGTCTGAAGGCAGTAAGAAAACTTTTAGGCAAAGATAAAGTCCAGAAATCTGAGAAAAGAGTGTCTGATCAAAAAGAGGAAGTGAAACCTGCAGCTGAAAGCAAGACTGAAGACATAGCATCAAAGCCAATCACTGCAGCGCCTGAGTCATCAGGAAGTGAAGACAAAGGAAAAGATAAGAAGGAAAAGGAAGGCAGTGAATCCCTCCCAGTCGAGCCTCTTCTGAAAGTCCTGCAAAAGCCAAAGGGAGTGAAATCTAAAGTGAGCGGTTGGTCCCGACTGAAGAAGCACATGGTGGTGGAGCAGGAGGAGCCCAAGTTTCCAGAGATCGGCGCCCAGAAGGAGGCCGCCGGGCCGGACCAGAGCGAGGGGGAAGAGGCCGCCAAGATTCCCAGCGACAAGCCCGGCGCTCAGGACAAGAACCAAACCAAAGACGCTCCTGTGGCGACGAAGATGTGGGACGCTGTCCTCTTCCAGATGTTTTCCACCAAAGAGAACATCATGCACCAGATCGAGCTCAACAAAAGCGAGAAGGAGAAGCAGGAAGGCCGACCGAGCGAGCCGAAGGAGATCCCTTCGTTTGCCCACCGACTGCCCATCCTGCTCTTCAGCCCCAAGTTTGACGCCAAAAAGCTCAAAGAGGCGGCGTCGAGGCCGGTGACGAAGATTTCAACCGTTTTTGAAATGGGTCTGATTGGGCGGAAAGGAAAAGACGAGGAACCAAAAGACTTTAACAGAACAGCAAGGGGGTTCACCGCTACTTGAGCTGACAAATAAAATGACAAAGCAAGAAAATGTAAAGAAAAAAAATCTGATATATGTTGAATGTACAGGTGCAGAAATCAGAAGTCTGCGTCAAACGAATGATTTAGATTGTGTTGTAGAAAAGTCGGCTTTGAACTTTATACTTGACAAAAGCTTTGAGTTTGTGTGACTAGTTGTTCGGATGTTAAGTGTTTCATTTGTCTTAAAGAAGTCCTTCAGACGTCACTTCAGATTAAAGCGTTTCATGTTTTCAGTAAAAATCAGAGCTCCTCATTTCTTCCTTCCATCACAAGAAAACATGGATAAAGTTTCAGAAATATGTGGTTATTGTAAAGAAAAGTGTCTGTGAAACTGATTCTTTCTATGCAGTAGTTCACTGAAGAATTAATTTAGAGGAAAATAATGAATATTTCTTTAAAATATCTGTGTTTTTATAGAAGCAAAAGTTGGGTTTTTTGCGAGGGAGGAAAGTTCTGTTTCTCTTTAATGATCAGATGTATTTTTATTCAAAATGGTGCTACTTGCCTCAGGGCAAAGTCCTCGTATGTAGAGAAGAAATGTGTTTTTAGGCTGTAGATGGTTATTGATTATTATTCTGTGATCGAACCTTCTTGAAGTCACAATGAAACAACATTCTGAGAGCAAATAAAGCAAACGCACCAATCAGACGTCAGTTAGATGCAAAAAGACACTTTGATTGGAGGAGAAAACAAAAAAAACGTTTAATTTACTGTCAAAACAATAGCAGTATGAATATTTGAATCTACAGAGTATTAGTGTCATCTCAAAGAGATAATCTGGAAGATTTTCATAAATTCACGTCCATCACTGACTGAGCATTTTTAAACATTTATTTATTGCTTTTGTAGCTTATACCATATACAAACTAAATCTGAGCAATCCGCCAAGAATAATAGTAATAATAATATTATTAATAATAACAACAATAATAATAATGCAATAAAAAGTAAATTTAAAAAGACAGTTAAGCAGAAATTCAGCTAACGCATTATTTTTGTTATTATTATGTTACATAAATTTCATAAATAAGACCAATTAAAACATATAAATGAATTTTTATTTCAATGTGACTTGATGAGCAGAGTGATTTAGAGCCTATGAAAGTTAAGATAGACGAGATGATGAGGAGCAGAATGATGAAGGTCAGTGAACGGTGGGGTCAAAGGTCACAGATGACTGTGAAGTAGCTAGTATCTTATATTCTTCTAGTTTTCATTTTTTAATCTCACGTTGCTTCTGATGTGTGTGAGTTTTTTCCTATTTTTATGAGTGCACCTGAATGGAACATTCTGGAAGATTCCTCAGTCATTCATGGTCCTGTTTAACACTTAAAATATTCATTTTAATGTCAGAAAATATTTGAAAAAATTAAGAGTTTTCTGTTTGTTTGTTTCCACCCCACTTTTCAAAAAAAGAAAGAAAAAAACACTTTTGAAAACTTAATACTCTAAAAATATGAAGTTAATCAAACAATCCTTGTTTTTTTTTTTCTCAAACTGAAAACCTGATGAGCATCACAGGGACCAGCGTGCACGATGAAGCACCGCTGTGACTAAAAATAATCTGCTTCACTGTGTTTTATGACCACTGGTGTATTTAAAGTGAATTTTGGTTTTATTTGAAGCGACCTGTACCACCATCCTGAACAAAACTGAAAAAAATAAAAAAAATAAAGTTTGACTTCACTTCGACTATTTTCTTCACCGATTTCACTTCAGTGTCTGCTGGCCAGCTGCTGCTATTGTGAATTAAACATATACAGTATCATATGAACTGAGACACATTCTTATCTGTTTTAAAAAAAATAGTCATATTAGTTGACATTTGCCAGTTATTATTATCATTAAAACTATTTTACATTTTCCTTTTTCTCTCCATATGTTTTTTCTGTTTTAGTGCATTAAATGAAATAAAGCCACACTCAATTATATTAAGTCACATAGTAAATATAATACACTTATTATTCCATCTTTATGGTCTTCTTTACCTCTTCCTCATATATCCTAATCCTATAAAAAATAATATCCAGTGTACACTATATTTATGATATGTTTAACGCTTTACAGAACTCTCTAACAGGGAAATGAAGCTGTTATTCAAAGCCACCAGACTCCATTCAAAAAAGCAGTAATTTATCTCTCCTCTCCCAGGAGTTGCTGGTCTACCGCTGCCTGGTGGTTAGTTATTTTGTGTTATTGTGTGAATCCAAACTACCCATTTAAAACACTGAAGTCACAAAATAACACAAAATAACACAAAACAACGTACCGACAGAGGCAGCACTAGACCAGCAACTCCTGTGAGAGGAGAGATAAAATTACACTTTTTATCAATGGAGTCTGGTGATAACAGCTTTAGCTATTATATTCTAAATATAATAAAAAAAAAACACAATAAAATATCTGTTTCTACTACAGGTAATACACTGACTGTTATACACTGTAGAAGCTTGACCCTACTTAAAACTTGCCGTATTCGGGCTTACCTGACTGTCCATTAATGACCTCGTCGTCCACGGGGACCTTCTCATATTTTCCATGACCAGTGACCACAAATTTGTACTTTTTACCAGCTGCTGAGCCCTGAATAATGTAGACAGAAATATATATAATATACATCATGTAACAATCTGTGTTAACCACGAATCCATCAATCTATATTTCACAATAAAAAATAACATTGACAAAAGAAAATTACTGATAAATAAATGAAATAAATTACTCAAAATATGTTGGGGAGGTAAAAACAGAAGGTGTGTTTCATATTCATGTGTATTTGTGTGTTTGTGGGCCCCCTTACCTTGGCTCTTTGTCCATGTTGTCCTGCTGAGTCTCCAATAATCTCCCACATGTTTTTTTTCTGCATCACATCTCCAGGCCTCACATCCTGACAGATCAATCAATAATCAATACAAACACAACAAATAGGGAGACTTTGTTTGGGAAACATAATTCTGTGGGTGCAATTGAACATAATCAACCACTTCATTTCATGACTTCTCAGATGCAGTAAACCATTAGAGAAATCTGTCACAGTGACTTCACATCTGTTCTGATGTTGTTGTTTCTTGTTTCTCCACAAGAGGGAAACCTCCTGTGACAAACTTTTAAACTGCACCTGAACACACCACATCAAGTACAGCACTGTAAAAATACTTAACGTGTTAAGGTTGACTGAGTGGATTAACGTTGACTCTCTGACTTACTGTCGGCCTGCAGAGGGACGGCCGGCTGCCGTCAGATGGACCCTTCACCCACTGAGTGATCCTGTTGGCCACGCCCACCTTCAACCCCTCCACATCCTGATCAGAAAAATGACGTTCATTTACGCCAATAAAACTGTATGAAGCTGCACCGTCTTAAATAATGACTAAGTAGCTAAAATAATGCCTTATCATTGCAAAATAACGACTTAATATCTCAAAAAAGATTCATATTAAAAAATCATATTATTAAGTCATTAATGATTGGTTTGTGGTCCATTTATCTCCACTGTGTGGTTTATAGTGGGGTTTAAATATGGCAGGTTCATCAACATGGTCACAACAGGAAGTGACCAGTTCTTTGGTGGGTTCATGTTTCACTGCTGGATTTAAAGATGGTACAGTGTAGGTTTAACGTTAACATGACTTCCTGTTGGAACAGGAAGTGGTTTTCTTACCTTGCAGGCGGTCCTGGTGGGACTCTGGGTCCAGGCCTCTCCGGCCTCAAACAGGTTTTTCTTGGAGGCGACGACCTCTGGTGAGTTGGGAAGGTCGTTCAGTGATGTCTTCACTGCCCGGACCTCCTGGGAGTTCTGCAGCATATGAACGTATTTTATCATCCAGAAAGAAAGAACAATGCTGATATAAAATTATAATTTAAATTTATAATTTCAGAGTGTATTTCACTGTGTTTTCTTGTATTTTATTGTGTTTCACAGTGTATTTCAGTACATTTCAGTGTGTTTTCTTGTATTTTATTGTGTTTCACAGTGTATTTCAGTACATTTCAGTGTGTTTTCTTGTATTTTATTGTGTTTCACAGTGTATTTCAGTACATTTCAGTGTGTTTTCTTGTATTTTATTGTTTCACAGTGTATTTCAGTACATTTCAGTGTTTTCTTGTATTTTATTGTGTCTCACAGTGTATTTCAGTACATTTCACTGTGTTTTCTTGTATTTTATTGTGTCTCACAGTGTATTTCAGTACATTTCACTGTGTTTTCTTGTATTTTATTGTGTCTCACAGTGTATTTCAGTACATTTCACTGTGTTTTCTTGTATTTTATTGTGTTTCACAGTGTATTTCAGTACATTTCAGCGTGTTTTCTTGTATTTTATTGTGTTTCACAGTGTATTTCAGTACATTTCACTGTGTTTTCTTGTATTTTATTGTGTTTCACAGTGTATTTCAGTACATTTCAGCGTGTTTTCTTGTATTTTATTGTGTCTCACAGTGTACTTCAGTACATTTCAGTGTGTTTTCTTGTATTTTATTGTGTTTCAGAGTGTATTTCAGTACATTTCAGCGTGTTTTCTTGTATTTTATTGTGTTTCACAGTGTATTTCAGTACATTTCACTGTGTTTTCTTGTATTTTATTGTGTTTCACAGTGTATTTCAGTACATTTCAGTGTGTTTTCTTGTATTTTATTGTGTTTCACAGTGTATTTCAGTACATTTCACTGTGTTTTCTTGTATTTTATTGTGTTTCACAGTGTATTTCAGTACATTTCAGTGTGTTTTCTTGTATTTTATTGTGTTTCACAGTGTATTTCAGTACATTTCAGTGTGTTTTCTTGTATTTTATTGTGTATTTCAGTACATTTCACTGTGTTTTCTTGTATTTTATTGTGTTTCACAGTGTATTTCAGTACATTTCAGTGTGTTTTCTTGTATTTTATTGTGTATTTCAGTACATTTCAGTGTGTTTTCTTGTATTTTATTGTGTTTCACAGTGTATTTCAGTACATTTCAGTGTGTTTTCTTGTATTTTATTGTGTCTCACAGTGTATTTCAGTACATTTCAGTGTGTTTTCTTGTATTTTATTGTGTATTTCAGTACATTTCACTGTGTTTTCTTGTATTTTATTGTGTTTCACAGTGTATTTCAGTACATTTCAGTGTGTTTTCTTGTATTTTATTGTGTATTTCAGTACATTTCAGTGTGTTTTCTTGTATTTTATTGTGTTTCACAGTGTATTTCAGTACATTTCAGTGTGTTTTCTTGTATTTTATTGTGTCTCACAGTGTATTTCAGTACACTTCAGTGTGTTTTCTTGTATTTTATTGTGTTTCACAGTGTATTTCAGTACATTTCAGTGTGTTTTCTTGTATTTTATTGTGTTTCACAGTGTATTTCAGTACATTTCAGTGTATTTTCTTGTATTTTATTGTGTTTCACAGTGTATTTCAGTACATTTCAGTGTGTTTTCTTGTATTTTATTGTGTTTCAGAGTGTATTTCAGTACATTTCAGTGTGTTTTCTTGTATTTTATTGTGTTTCACAGTGTATTTCGGTACATTTCACAGTGTATTTCGGTGTATTCCAGTGTGTGTCAGAGTGTATTTTGTCGCTCACCTCCACAGCGGTGGTGTACTGCTCCAGCTTGTCGTCGATCTTCGGCAGCAGGATGAGAGGCTGCGTCTTCCTGAAGCTGTTACTGATCAGACGAAACAAAACGGTTAAAAGAGATTCAGATTCAGGATCAGATCAGTCACGACAGGAAGTCACTTTACACCTTTAAACCCCAGATCAACTCAATGATATTTAAAGCTCCCGCACTGCTTCTTATTTCCAGCTTCATTCTTGTTTTTAATGCTTCCACTAAAACATGTTTACACGATTTAATGTTAACAAAAAAAATCCTGCCAGCCTGAAAGTGTTTCATGAGGAAGAAAAAGGGGTTCCTGGTGCTCTTATTTTGGAAATCGAGTCCTGCTAAGGTGTCCTCAGACCTCCTGGACCAGCAGAGGAAACCCAGAGCGGAGCAGCATCTGGACGGCGTTAAGCTGAGCCATAAATCACTGGAGATATTCACCTTTTCTTCAGCGAGCGGTTCAGCGACTCCGTTCTCTCTGTGATCTGAAAGAAGAGAAGAGATCAGCGTCCAACACAAACAGAGAGGAGTCTGGACTCCATCGAGCAGCAGAGCATGCTGGGAGAAGGATGACTGGCTTTTTCTCTGCAGGTCAACTCATTTTAATTAATCTCATTGTTCTGTTTTCATGTTTAAGTTTTTTTTCTGGGACTTCAGGATGTTAACGTGATATAATATCTAAAATATTTCAGTGGTTATGATGTTTGATGTAAACAGGAAAATCTGTGTTTTATCTCTCAGTAAATGATCAGGTTTACTCAAATATGCATTTAAAACATCTCTGAAGTTCAGTACTTCCCAGTTACTACTCCACTTTATTATACAAAATAAAAGATCATGTTTAATTGACTGTTATAGAACAGTAATATGCAGTTTTATTATTGATGCATCAATAATCTATCATAAAATAATACAACATTATTCTTGTTATTTTACTACTACTCTACATTTGTTCTATAAGTATATTTCTGAATCTACCCAGTGATATTAATATTTTTATTCTGCACAGTTTAGTTAGTTTGAAGTTAACAAAGATTACACATTTTTTAGTGTTTCATCTTTGAGGAAAAAATATTTAAACATATAAATGTATAGTTGTCTGTTTCTCATGTGAATGACTAAATTAAAATAGTTCAATCATCCTGTAATTCTCTTGAACGATGGAAAATAAAAAGTAGTGTTGTGCAAATCTGGAAAAAGTAAACTTTAAATTGTGTGCACAGTATGAAAATAATCTATTCCAAACAAAACCATTAATTAATATGCTTTGACTTGTGCTCAAGATAAGACAAAGACTTGGTGGGGAGGTCACTGCTCACAAATGAAACGCACACCAACAACATGCTTCTCAAACACACACATGCAACTTACAAGCTGACCCTGAACGCATCGGCTGTGAAGACAACAAAAGTAAACTCATCATTGTTTGTTCCCTGATCTGGATTAGTTCATTTCTATTGATCCAGATCTTCCAGAGGGTCATGACATCACTTCCTGTCTGCGGCTGCACTCTCTGAACAAGCAGAAGTCTACCTTCAGAGGAAGAGGGTGAGTTGGAGTTTTGGGACTGAAGGGAGTGAACGTCTCGTCTCCATCGATGCTGGATGAACTCAGACTCTTCATCCTCTCTGCCGCCTCCATCCTCCTCCTCTCCATGTCCTCCTTCATGCGCCTCCTCTCCTCCTGGGAGTCACAGCACAACCTTTGACTTAATGCTAGCGCCATAATGTTACGGAAAAGTTTGGCCGTTATTTATTTACGCTAACCTTGTGACCCCTGATACGTCACATTGTTCAGTTACATTGTTATTCTGTCATGTTATGTTGTTACAATATGTTGTTAGCTTACACTGTTAGATTGACAAGTTACATTATTATTATTATCATTATGTTCATGTGTTTACGTTGTTGCGTTACATTGTTACATTATGCGGTTACATCACGTTCTTCCGTCGCGGTGTTGCGTAATGTTACGTTGTTGCGTTACATTGTTACATTATGCGGTTACATCACGTTCTTCCGTCGCGGTGTTGCTTAATGTTACGTTGTTGCGTTACATTGTTACATTATGCGGTTACATCACGTTCTTCCGTCGCGGTGTTGCGTAATGTTACGTTGTCGCGTTACATTGTTACATTATGCGGTTACATCACGTTCTTCCGTCGCGGTGTTGCTTAATGTTACGTTGTTGCGTTACATTGTTACATTATGTGGTTACATCACATTCTTCCGTCGCGGTGTTGCGTAATGTTACGTTGTTGCGTTACATTGTTACATTATGCGGTTACATCACGTTCTTCCGTCGCGGTGTTGCTTAATGTTACGTTGTTGCGTTACATTGTTACATTATGCGGTTACATCACGTTCTTCCGTCGCGGTGTTGCGTAATGTTACGTTGTTGCGTTACATTGTTACATTATGCGGTTACATCACGTTCTTCCGTCGCGGTGTTGCTTAATGTTACGTTGTTGCGTTACATTGTTACATTATGCGGTTACATCACGTTCTTCCATCGCGGTGTTGCGTAATGTTACGTTGTTGCGTTACATTGTTACATTATATGATATGGTCAAGTCGGCGTGTCGTTGCAGGATATTGACGCTCGTTACTGTGTTGAACATCATCTCCTCCTCACCTCCTCTTTGGCCTGCCTCTGCTGCTCCTCCTCCTCCCTCCGACGCTCCTCCTCCTCCCGGACTCGACGCCTCTCCTCCCTCCTCCTCTTCAGCTCCTCCAGCTCCTGCTCAGCCTCCACCTGTCGGTGTCTCAACAGCTCCAGCTCCTGGCTCTCCTTCTGCTGTAGGCTCAGCCGGATCTTCTCCAGGCGATGCTCCGTCTCCAAGATGGCCGCCGCCTCCTCCGGCTCCACAGCTCTGCTGCGAACATCAGGCAGCAGGAGGTGGTTCTCAGATATTAAGAACTGCCCCAGTCTGTATGGAGGCTAAATATTTATAGAAAGTCTGAATCCACTGAAACCACCTCAATGAAACTCACCTGTGGGACCTTTTCGTCTTGGTGGTCTTGTATGACATCACTTCCTCTTTGGTGGCGTCTCCATTGGCATCGCTGTGTTTGGGCTCTTGCTGGAGGAAAACCTTGGACGTGTAGGAGATTTTAACTTCTTTTCTTTTCCCCACCTGGACATGAAAAGTTCCAACATGACGGATACTGAATAATTAGATAAGCTATAATATTCACTCATTAAGACTTGAAGGCTGAGGAGACGCTTGTCTAAACCTCGTCACAAAAAAATTACTTTTGACCTGTAATTAATAACTTTAGACTTTTTAGTAATAACTTTAGTCGTGTCTCAGATGAATTCCAACTTTAAAAACTCTCCTGCCTCTGAATTCGGCCTCTGGATCTCCTCTCTCCTCCTGGTCATCGTCACCTCCTCCTCCTGCTCCTCCTCCTCCTCTTTCCTCCTGGTCATCGTCACCTCCTCCTCCTGCTCCTCCTCCTCCTCTTTCCTCCTGGTCATCGTCACCTCCTCTCTCTTCCTCTCCTCCTCCTCCTCTCTCCTCCTGGTCACCGTCACCTCCTCCTCCTGCTCCTCCTCCTCCTCTCCTCCTCCTCCCTGGCTCAGCTCCTGGAGGCGTCGCTGCCTCCTTCTCTCTCGTCGTTGCGTCCAGTCGCTGAATCCTTCGTCCTCCTCCAGAGACGGAGATCCACTCGGCTTCAGGTCGTCATCGTACCTGAAGACCAGGTGTCAAAGTTTATCATAGTTTATGATAAATAATACATTGATAACACTTTTATTTTTACAATAATCAAAAATGATGGTTTTCTGGTGATATTTTGTATAAAAAAATATCTGAATGATTCAAAATGACTCCAAAGTTCAAAAACCATCACATGCTTCACATTCATGCCAACAGTCACAGCATTTTTTACTTAATATTTCACATTTTATGGGATAAAAGCTGCCACTCAACTTTGGCATCAAACTGCTGTTATTTCAAATATTAATGTAAGTTATGGTGGGACACATCCTCCCTGCTGGGTTAAAGTAATGAAAGTCTGTTTTGTGTTTCCAGGAGCTGGCAGAAAGGAATTCGCTCGGCATTCCCCAGATGATTAAGACCAAGAGCCCCCCGCTGCATGATGGGAGTCTTAACGAGGCTTTCCGTCCACCTGGACGAAGTCCTGACAGGAGCAGGATGTGCTGCACAGTAAATATTCTGTGGCATAGATGTGATGTTTTCATCTCAATCTGCCTGAAACAAATCATTTCATGTTTGTTCTCGAGCTGCAGCTCAAGCTGTGATTTCTACATTTCAGTTTGACATAAACGAGACAGAAACATGTTGATCAGTGAGATTTAGAGACAGTTTCCTTTGTGTCTTTTCATTTCATACTTGTAATATTTTCTTTGTAATATTTTGCATAATAGGTGTTGATATGATTTTCCTGGAAGGTTTTAAAAAGGCTGCTGAGGTCCAAAAAACATGATGTGCTTCATTTTCACACCAATCAGTTAAAAGCCGACTTTCGCACGTATCGTTTCTGTTTGTTGTAGCTTTAAACATCATCACGATGTGTACGAAAACAACGTAACGTAAGTACGACATTCACATGACACTAACAGCGGTCATTCATATTCTACTCCTCTTCCGTAAATTACCTTACAAACGTATTTAATTTAAGCAAGATGATTATGTTTCCTAAACCTAAATGCCACGTTTCACGACTTTAACCATAACCGTTTTTCAGCGTTGGCGTGTGTGAACCTCCAGCGGCAACACAATATGACATCATGTTGAAATTCATGTTTATTATAGATATATATTTTAACACAAACTTTTTGTTTTCCTTAAACTTTCTTACCTTAAAGGATTTTTTAAAAAAATGTATATAAATCCTTTAACAATATGCTTGTGTATCACATAAAAAAAGTCTCAATAAGTCACAGAAAAATGCTCCACTTCCTGTTTGTTTGATTAAAAACTACAGCGAGAAAGGAACCAACGGGCTGCAGACAGGAAGTCAGAATTTAGTGACGGACCGACGGACTCTGATGGTTGATTCACTGACCAGCTGTAGAGTCGTTCATGTGACTGGACGGTTTAATTTGGCCAGAAGGCTGATGGTTCAACCAACAACTCTGCCAGCACTTGACCTTTGACCTCACTGGAGGCAGGAAGGAAATCCTGCAGCAAACTTTGAAAAAGAAAAAGGGGGTTTCAACACAGCATCATTACATCACCTCTATGAAAAAAACCCCAACGACCGTTCAATTACAGACCACGAGCGAAGCGACCTCACACCAAACTGAGAGCCGCCGTCGTGACGGAGGAGAAGGTGTTGTACATGCAAAAACTGTAATTAAAGCCTCTGAAATTTAAAGTCTGAAACGCCACAAGCTTTGACATGGTAAACATTCTTCAGAGGTGGCGTAATGAGAGAGCAGCTGTGTGTTTGTCTTCACGTCGGGGGGAAGCGTTGGTTTGAAGGTCCTCCTGATGGAAACGTTCGTTTTTATGGAAGCAGTCATCCGTTGAAAACCTCCACTGCTGGGAAACGTGACAACAAAACTCTTCAAAAACGCTGTTATCTCCAGAAAAATAACACGCAGTCACACAGTTAGCAGTATGAACAGGAAGTCGTTGGACATGAGGTGAATAATGTTCTGCACTTAATAACTTCCTGAGTTCCCATGAGCACATGAACGAGGAATCCAACGACGACGAGACGGAGAAACACTTAAACATGACGTAACCACTGAAAAGTTTTAATCATGTTACAGAGTATATAAAGATTATTACTAAAGGTATGACATGTACCTTTTCAGCACTAAAACGACTCCACCTATGTGTGGTTATATATTTTAATAATATTGTCAACTATGTTCAAACTAGAGAAATCAGCTTTCAGCGTTAATAGTAAGTTTCATTTGGTCGGCTGTTGGTGGCGTCATTTCCTTTTTGAGTTGCAGTTTTTACTTTTAGTAAAGTTTCAAGCTGTATTTTTATGATAATTTTTTTCAATCACTGTGTTTTTTAACATTATATTTAAACCAGAAGAAAGGATGTCAAACTGATTTATTCAGTGTTTTAATCACTGGGTAAAAAAGAGAAAAACAAGCTCCTGTGTACACCAAACTGCTTTGGAAAAACACAGATTTTAGTTGTGAAACTGGATTATTCTGTTGTTTTCTGTTTAATCACCAGGTACGTTTGTTTTGGCGATAAGAAGACCTCTGCAGATAATTTGGCTCCTGGTGAAAACCTCCTGAACATCTGGATCTTCAGTAATCAGAGAAACAAGCTAGCGACAGCTTGTCCTGACTCTGCTTTTTTCAGCGTTTTTAGTGGTTTTCATCACCAGGTCCTGGTAAAACTTGTGTCCTGGTTAAAACCTCCCAAATGACTGCAATAGTGATGAAGACTACAACCCCCATGATCCCATGCTGCTTCACCAAACCAAACATACTGAACAGACTGTACTGTGTCTTTAACTATGGTTAGGTACCTGGTTTCCTCCGTCGATGTCCCGTCCTCAGGTGACGTCTCTCCAGGTATCGAGCTGCCGTCGGTCCAGCGTGACGCCTCCCGAGCTCTCCGACGGCGCTCCCTCTCCACCTCCTCGGCGTCCTCGACGCTCCTCTGAGCCGTCAGCCTGCAGACGAGACGGTACACATTCAGAAAGTGCTTTTACTTTGGAAGTACATCTGTATTTAACACTGTCAGGTTTAGGTAACAAAACCCACTTTGCTAGGTTTAGGAATAACATCATGGCTGGACTTCAGTGCTCAACAGACAAAAATAAATACAGAAAAATAAGTACAGATTTATCACCCTCCAGCCAGTGTCAGGTGTTTACAACCACTGCTGCCATAAATTAACAATTAATTTACCCTTCACAATTGTTTGTTCTGGTTTATGGTGACATAAAAACATCAATAACCACTTTAAGAAGTTTGGCATTGCTGCATTAAAAGTGACTCATCTGCTGTCAAAATATTATTATTTCTCCATAAAATGTAATTTGTGTGCTGGCAAAAGCACTCAGAAATGAGACCAACATGACTCCATAGAGGACGTGAAGCTGTCAGAAACTCAGAAAAGCTTTTTCTCAGCTCAGTGACCGGAAATCCCCCAAATTCCAGTCACTTAAAAGTCGACTTTAACACATAATGAGTGTCTTTTTCCATTACTGCTGCTAACAGATGACGTGTTTCATCACTGCTGGCTGGGAAACAATAAAAGCTTAAATGAGAAACATTTCAGGCTTCATCCGGCCGGCCCTACATCTGTTGATCTGTTCGTTCATCTTTATTTATACACAGACGACGCACCATGACTGTGACTCTTTGATTTAGTGAGGAGTTTAGGAAATAAAAGCTCTTAAACTGGACTGGTCCAGTACTTCTGCGAAGAGACCTGATCCACGACTGGAAAAGTGGTCTGAGATGTGGGTGGAAGCGGTAAGTGATAAGCCCCAACACTCAGCATCAGCATCACTTCCTCCATGTGTCTCCGTCCTTCCTGTGGACGGAGGGAGGGATGGGTGGACAGGAAATGGACGGAAGGGACAGAGGTGGAGAGGCCGGGGAACAGCTGGATGTAGGTCAGAGACTCTGGGATGGAGGCAGCTGATAGGCAGCGGTCATCCCATCAGGATGGTCCATTCAGGGTCAAACAGCTGACTTTCAAAATAAAAGCAACCTCTCTGGAGTTCTCTAGATCTAAACAGCTCATTTTACTCTGACAAAGAAACAAATATTCTTATTTCCAGATGATCATACACCACCAGTTCATCCTTTTGACTGGGTTATTTCTGTTAGTGTTAGACGGTATTTATATTTCAGTGCTCCTGTCAGGCAGCGGGGCTTCACTGGCGAATACAAACTGTCTCTGGTTGCTGGTTCTGGACACTTTAGGGCTTGAAAGTCTTCCTCTAATCAGCTCTGATTCTGACTAAATAATTAATTTTCCCCCTCAGAGTCATTTTAAAGCACCAGGATCAGCGGCCCGTTCACTTCCTGCCTCCTGTCCTGTGTTTTATCAGAGCTAAAGCTCTCTCCGGTCTGGACTGTATCTGGGTGAACGTTACCTCTCCAGGCAATCAACAACCCTTTCACTTCCTCAGCAGGAGTCGAACAGGTTTTTTTGTGTAAAGTGACACCAGAGGCGAGTCGAGGCACGCCGCCTCCTTCGACGCTTCCTCAGATTAAAGGCTGACAAAGTGCCCTTGAGCCCTGAAGGTCGCTGTGGTTGACAGGAAGGTTCAAACCGTCACCGCCAGAGAAGAGCTTTTAGACATTCAGGACAATGATTTGATGTGAGATAAAGACAGGAGATGTGGTTCTTCTAGAAGCATCTTTTGTTTGAAAATGGCAGGAGTGCATTATATTTCATTTACTGTTTATTTATTAGGTTTTGCGACTGAAGCTCCATCTCACAATGACTGCGACCAAACATTCATTTCATTTTTAAATACTCTAGCAAGACAAAACGATAGCAGTTTCCCTGATTCTAGCCTTTGTGCTAAGCTAGGCTAGTAGTTTCCCTGAGCCTCCAGTCTTTGTGCTAAGCTAAGAGTCTCCTCCTGCTTTAAGTTTCTGTGCTAAGCTAAGCTAGCAGTTTCCCTGATTCTAGCCTTTGTGCTAAGCTAGGCTAGTAGTTTCCCTGAGCTTCCAGTCTTTGTGCTAAGCTAAGAGTCTCCTCCTGCTTTAAGTTTCTGTGCTAAGCTAAGCTAGCAGTTTCCCTGATTCTAGCCTTTGTTCGAAACTAGGCTAGCAGTTTCCTCCTGCTAACAAACTTGGTGATAAGCTAAGCTAGCTGTTTCCCTCTGCTTCCAGTCTTTGTGCTAAGCTAAGCTAGCTGTTTTCTCCCTGCTTCTAGGCTTTGTGCTAATATAGGCTAGCAGTTTCGCCCTGCTTCAAATCCTAGTGCTGAGCTAAGCTAAGCTAAGCTATCCATCTTCTTATGTCTCTTTAAACAGTCTCCCAGTGTTTCGGAGACACAGCTGGCTGCCAGCAGATTTGTGGCCACAGAGACTTTAATAATTCAGAGATCACTGACATCAGAAGAAACCACCAGATACACGAGTCGCTAACCAGATAAAAAGCTGCGCCACCTGCCAACAACACTGCCTCAGCCACATGTCGATGCTCTCCGCCTGCCTACACTTGTTCAGACTTTGTCTTTATTGTCCGTCGACGTCTCGGCGGAAAGAGAGTGAAAGAGGGATTCGGGTTAAAGGTATTAGATGCTCTTTTGTGAGCACTAATGCTGTCAGCGGAGGGATGACTCGGCTGAATGACACAATAATAACATGGTTCGCTTTCAGCCGGGGGACAGACGAGGACGGTGGGGAGACGCTTGTGGGGTGAAGTCACTGTTGTTGTGTTGAGACAAGTTGTGGCTGAATCATTCTCACAAAACGATGACAAAAAGACGACACATCCCAGAAAATAAAGTCACCGGGCGGGTTGTTAGAGACTAGACAAGTCTCACAGCTAGCAGTCACCCCCTGCTTCCAGTATCTGTGCTATGCTAAGCTAGCAGTCACCCCCTGCTTCCAATATCGGTGCTATGCTAGGCTAGCAGTCATCCCCTGCTTCCAATATCTGTGCTATGCTAAACTAGCAGTCACCCCCTGCTTCCAATATCTGTGCTATGCTAGGCAAGCAGTCACCTCCTGCTTCCAATATCTGTGCTATGCTAAGCTAGCAGTCACCTCCTGCTTCCAATATAGGTGCTATGCTAAGCTAGCAGTCACCTCCTGCTTCCAATATCTGTGCTATGCTAAGCTAGCAGTCAATCCCTGCTTCCAATATAGGTGCTATGCTAAGCTAGCAGTCACCCCATGCTTCAGATATCTGTCCTCCAGCTTCCTACCTCCATGTTAAGCTAGGCTAGCAGCTTTAATACATCTAACTGCTTCTGTGACTTCACCATCACCATGCACTGATTTAAAAAATGAAATCAAAGTAAAACTGTTTACTGATCGATCCAACTCCACCAGAACCAAATCACAAAGTCAGTTAATGAAAGGAAAGAAGCTAAAATGTAAACAGACTAGAGCTTGCAGAGACGGTGTGTGAAACTTTCTCCTCAAGAAAACTGACTCTTCTTCCTTTCGTTAAAATATAACATCCAGTTGTCGAAAACATGGTTCCAACAGGAAGTTCCACATCAGCTGCAGCCATCTTGGTTGCACTTTACTGTCGTGAATTTGGCTTTTAAAGGTCTCTTAATTCAACAGGATAAAATTCAAGATAATGAGTAATAAATAGATTAAAGATGTCGAGTATCTGTCAGAGAGTTTCTGCTGTCTGTGCTTACATGAGCTCACTGCTCGCACAGATAGGACTCCTACAAACAGGAGGGCCCACTCTGTTTGCTTTCCCTCTGCCCTGCAGAAGGAGAGTTCATCGTTCATCAGCCACCTCCACCCCAGAAACATTCCTCAGCCTCTTATCTCCCCTGTATCGTAAACATCGAGGTCGCCCACCCGTGTGTGTGTGTGTGTGTGTGTGTGTGTGTGTGCGTGTGTGTGTGTGTGTGTTCAGGGGTCAGAGGTCATCGCAGCAGTCAGTTTGTTTTGAAGCCAGGTATGCCTCCTGCATGACATCATCCAGAGAGAGCTGATTAAAAACAGCCGCAGCCAAGATCTGATAACAACAGGCAGTATCAGTGTGAAATACAGTCACAGTGAACAGAGGTTGTTCAACAAAAAACTGGTCATGTGACTCAACACCACCAACCCCCCAAAAAAAAAATAGGATCAAAACGAAGGAAGGTGGTGCGACAAGAATACTGGAGTAAAAGCTCAGCAGTAAAGAGAAAGACCAACAGGCTGGTGATGCTAAAGGAGAACTAAATAAAGAAAGCACTGCGAGGATGTGAAAATCAAACGCCCCTCTGTCATCACCTTGACAACTGTTCTTCATCTGAAGTAAAGCTGTGAAATAAACTCTGTTTATATATGTGTTTGCTCCTCTGTTCTGCTCCGAGAAGAAAAGAAATACTAAAATTATTATTTATTTTTAGCAACAAAACATTCAAGTTATCGCACCAGTTCAACTTTATATTATCGACCAGGAAGCTGTCAAGTTTAAGGTCCAAAATGACCCGAAACGACACAGAGGGAAAATCTGCTTCAGCTTCTGGTCAAGAGAGAACTGTAATCTGAACATTATCGTCTAAAAATAAAAGAGCAGGAAAGTCCTTGAAGCTGCAGAACGAACGTGACGGATGTGAGTGCTTCTGGAGTGATGTCACTCCTCCAGACTGATGCCATCTGCTGACTGGACTGATTCACAGCGAGACGCCGCCGCCGCCGCCTCCAGCTGTTATCTGCTTCATAATCCTCCTTTCTCCTTTAGTGACTCAGGGGCGTCACTGATTACGACACCGCCGGAGACGACGAGGCCTCTTTTATGACGACTCACGCTCTCTACAGAAACTGTGGCGTGAACTGAAAGTCAGCAGTCACACTGGGAGGGAGGATTTTTACGTCCAGAAAGACTCAAACGCTCCTCTGATGAATCGACTGCAGTCATTTAAACAAGAAAAAAAACACCAAACCAGATGTTCACAAAGTGAATTTCAAAATAAGAGATGATGAGGGTTCATCCTCAGGGGAACACAAATGACAAGTTTTCATGAAAATCCAGAGAGCTCTCATCTTTTAAAACGTCCATAACTCAGATATTTGCTCAGTTCTCATCAGTGATCATCAACTACTATCTGAAGACAAAAAGCTCCTCTCTTCTTTTAAACTCACTAAGACATAACAGGATTTAAATATGATGGATTTTGTTGAACGACTCAGGCCAGTAGGTTCTGTTTCCAGCCTTGATGCTAAGCTAAGCTAAGCTTTCCAGGATGGACAGAGGAGACACCTTTAGACATCATGATCAAGACACAAAGACTGAATAACAGTAAATCCTCACCTTTTATCTCCAAATAGAAACATGATTCTGCACACATAATTCTTGCTGAACATGTGACGTTACTGTCCTCATCATAACATATCCATACTGCAGGTTATGCAGTATGCTAACCCTAACCCCTTTTATTTTTTTTACTTTATTTGATGTTTTGATGCAGAGCAGCACTGGAGAAAACACAGAGACAGGACGCACCACCACCCGAAAAACAACAGCCTGACTCTGGTGACCTTTGACCTCTGACACAGGTCACTTCCCCTCGGAGAAGCGAAACCTCCCGTCACTCACTGATTTCACCACCTGGAAAAGGCTCTGTAGTCTTCTGTGATTGATTTAATAAAGTTTAATAAATATTATCAGAGCATCACCTCCTTCACTTTGACTTTAACTCTGTCTTCCACACCGAGGTCACTACTCTTCATCATTTTGAGCAGGAATTTAAACTGAATTCACCAAATTTGATCCAGAACACTGAATTCACTGAGAAGTCAGAAATGAATCCAGAATAACAAACAACCACTAAAAGACATTTTTCTGTTCAGGAATGACAGGAAAAAATAAAATAATAATTCAAATTAAAATAAGTGACAAAATAATGAGAAAATAAATAATAATGATAATTATGAATAATTCAAAAATCATTCAAAAAATAATAATAATGTGCGTTATATTTTTTTCTGCTTTTTTGTAAAACAGTAAATTTTAAATTTAGGCCAGCGGTGGTAAACACCTCACACTGGGTGGAATAATAAATTTGTTAAGCTCTGTAAGTTGATTAAAAAATATAAAAACAAAATAAATCCCTCTAAATAAAACCCTGCTTGACCCAAAACCCTCCCAGTAATCCCAGTGTTCCCATCCTGGTCACCAACACAAATCAGGCTCCTCTTCATCCTCACATTGTGTTTTCCAAAGAACAGATCAAAATATAATAATAATAATAATAATAATAATAGTAGAGCTGGAGCACAGACCTCATCAGGTTTTGGAGACCCTGTTTGCTGGAGTTTCTCCTCAGCAGAGCGTTGGACATGTTGGCTCGTCTCGTCTTCGTCCACTTCCTCTGATTCTTCTTCTTCTGGAAACTAAACAGATCACACGCCGGCCGCCGACAGTGTCGTCTTCTTCTTCTTGTGTTTGGTTTCAGTGAACGCAGCCTGATGGGAGGGCTGTTAAATACTCTGCAGTGCTTGTTGGGAATGTCGGCGGAGAGCCTCCCTCCTCTGTTGGAGGCTGGTTTTCAGTCATGACCACCCCCCCATCCTCCGTCCTACATGTGGTTTTCATTGAAGAGCTCAGTTCAGCGGGGCCCAACATCCCTCTCTTTTCTTTTTTTCTGAGCCTTCCTCTGTTTAATGCCGGGTCATGTGGTCTTCCCTGAGGGGGAATGAAAGACGATACCAACACCCCCCTTATCAGAGAGAGAGAGAGAAAAAAAAGAAAATCCACAACTAAACCTTCAACATTTCAATCTTCTTCTCAGAAGAACAGCAGGAGTTCACAGAGAACACAAATGAAAATGTTTAGACGCTCCTGGAAATAAAGTAAAACAAAATGAAATAAAATAAAATAAAATAAAATAAAGTAAAACAAAATAAAATAAAATAAAATAAAATAAAGTAAAACAAAATAAAATGAAATAAAATAAAATAAAATAAAATAAAGTAAAACAAAATGAAATAAAATAAAATAAAATAAAATGAAGTAAAACAAAATGAAATAAAATACAGTAAAACAAAATAAAATAAAATAAAACAAAATAAAATAAAATAAGGAGACTAGGAGTATGAATTTTTTGACGATTAGTAAACGTGTTGGGTGTCGTCAACCAATATAGATACCAAACCCTAACCAGACCTGGGTTTAGAAGATACCCAACCCTAACCAGACCTAGGTTTAGGAGATACCTAACCCTAACCAGACCTAGGTTTAGGAGATACCTAACCCTAACCAGACCTAGGTTTAGGAGATACCTAACCCTAACCAGACCTGGGTTTAGGAGATACCTAACCCTAAACCTTTTTAGATTTAGATTGTGTCTAACCTTAATCCAACCTGAGTTTAGTCGATACCTAAACCTAACCTGAGTAGGGTTCAGTAGATACCTAACCCTAACTTTTTGGATCTGTGCTGCCATAAAAACATTTTTTAACTGATGAAAAAATGACAGAAAAAGGAGTAAATTTATTTTTGGACTTTGGAATAACAAAGATCCTCTCTTGAAAGCGTCTCCATGGCTGCCTCACAGTGATCAAACACGCCGCTGTTGCCACGGTAACCCACTCATCGCCATTCACCCCTGGAGTGTTGGTGAGTCTTGACAAAAGGGCATTCTGGGAAGTGAATTCATGGCTCAGAAGAGAGCTGTGGTTTCCAACGAACAGCGACTGACCTGAACACAACGTCAGCTTCATTTAGTTCATTCCTGACGACCTCACCTGTGCTGCTGTTTCTCACCCCTTTTCTATATCTATTATTATTCTATAATGATGGAATATTAACAAACAGCACAACAGCAATATTTTAACGACGCCTCACACATTATACTGACGTACTTTTACTGAAGGAACATTTTTAATGCAGTACTTTTACAGTATTTTAGTACTTTTACAGCCATAAATTCACTCCCAGAATAAAATCAGCTTTGATTCATCAGACGTCAGTGACGATCACTGTGTTGCTGTCAGATAACAGGAAAGCAAAGGGCTGTTTGCTCTGAGCTGAAGTGTTTCTCTTAGTTTAAGAGCAGGAAGCTGGACGTCAGCACAGCCTCTTCCTCATCATTAACAAGAGACTGATCTGGAAATGTCTCCTCCAATGGGAGACGTGAGGATGGACATTTATCCTGAAATAATCATAAAATAAAGAATTTACAGTAGTACTCACACCACACTGCAACCATAGTAACGATGATGTAATGCTGTACTGATACAACAGAATAATCCTTTTAAAGTGAGTCCAGAATGAAGCCGTCTTTTCATTTTATTTTTCCATCTGAAACCAGAAGGTAAAACATGGAGGAGCTGACGGTCCTGAGGGAAGACAGGCTGAAGGAAAGCTTTAAAGGGTCAGCGTCGACCTGGAGAGGTCAAAGGTCAACAGGCTCTCCAGGTCATTCCCTGAGAGTCGAACAGTGACGCCTCGTCAGGCTGTTCTTAAACAACGTCTACAGACAGAGGCTCGTTTGTATTTCTGTGTTAAAATCATCTCTCCATGTCCCATGCCTCACATGATAGTCCTAAACCTAACTCAGTGTTTTTTATTGCTTAAACCTAATTAAGTGTCTTTGCTCTGAGAAGAACATGGTCCTGAGCAGGAATTGAACCCTCAACTCGTATTAATAAAACATACTTAATAAAGTGTACTTAATACTACTGGTTGTTTCAAATCCTTCAGGGGAGGAGGAGGAAAGGAGGAGGAGAGGAGGAGAAGAAGAGGAGGAGGAAGAGGAGAGGAGGAGGAAGAGGAGAGGAGGAAGAGAGGAGGAGGAGGAGAGGAGGAAGAGAGGAGGAGGAGGAGGAGGAGGAGAGGAGGAAGAGGAGGAGGAGGAGAGGAGGAGGAAGAGGAGGAGGAGGAGGAGAAGGAGAGGAGGAAGAGGAGGAGAAGAGGAGGAGGAGGAGGAGGAGAAGGAGAGGAGGAAGAGGAGGAGGAGAAGAGGAGGAGGAAGAGGAGAGGAGGAAGAGAGGAGGAGGAGGAGGAGGAGGAGAGGAGGAAGAGGAGGAGGAGAGGAGGAGGAGGAAGAGGAGGAGGAGGAGGAGAAGGAGAGGAGGAAGAGGAGGAGAAGAGGAGGAGGAAGAGGAGGAGGAGGAGGAGGAGAAGGAGAGGAGGAAGAGGAGGAGGAGAAGAGGAGGAGGAAGAGGAGAGGAGGAAGAGAGGAGGAGGAGGTGGAGAGGAGGAAGAGGAGGAGGAAGAGGAGGAGGAGAAGAAGAGGAGGAAGAGGAGAGGAGGAGAAGAGGAGGAGGAGGAGGAGGAGATGATGAGTCGCTCTATAAACACAGTTGAGCTGAAGGCTTTTCTGCAGGAACTTGATCTCTTTGTTGTTTTCTGCCTGCGGCTGTAAATAAAAGAGGGTTTCCATGACAACGCCTCTGCTGACATCAGCATTGTCCCTTTTCAGATATAAATAGAATTTAATGAAATACTCTAAATACTAAAATATCAATCATCTTTTATGAGACTACAAATAAAAATACTTCAGTGTAGAAACAATCTGTCCTGCACATAAAATCTATACTTAAGTAAAAGAATAATAATAATAATTAAAAAAGACAGCTGTTTATGTTGATCTTGTTTGCTCTTAATTTAAAATACTGTGATTTTTTTATCATAATTCTTAAAGTTAAATGAATCTCTGTATCTCATTATTTTGTTTTAAATGTCTGTTAAATGTTAAATTATTTGTTAAATGTTGTTGTGTTTTTCACGTCATTTTTTCTGTTTGTGACGACGGCTTCTCGTGGGACTTTTTATTTTTTACTTTTCACAGAAAATGATCCTCATCTCACTGCAGAATAACATGTTGTTTTTTTCTGGTTGGAATATGCATGTGAGGTAAAATAATCCGGCTCTCAGTACGACACAAACTATAATTATTGTTTGATATGCAGACAGAAAGCAGACGGAGGTACAGGACAGAAAGTCAATGATCGTATTAAAAACCGCAGAAACATGTTTGTTTCTGTCCACATTCTGCTTCAAACAGAGCAGCTCCTGTTATAGACGATCTACAGAACGTCACAGTGAGAAGAAAGGACGACAATAAAGAAGATTTTCATCTAAATAAAAGTCTATTCATCCTCCAGAGAAAGAAAACACCTCAGATTAAAGTACTATTAGTACCATGTAGATATTTCCTAAAGCTAACCAGCACTTTTTCAAAGCAAAGTACTGTTTTTTTTTTACTATTGAGTGTTTTTGAATATTTTTTAAATGTTGTTCCTGTATGTACTGTAAGCATACAGTTCTTTCCTAAACCTAACCAAGCATTAATTCACACCGTTTTGTCACAGCGACTGAAAACACAAGAAGGAAGTGGTAGGAGGAGTAAAACTACCAGCAGTAGCAGCACTAAATGCAAGAATAAGAAAATAAGTTTGAAAAAAGGAGGAAATGCTGAAGTAAAAGTATGGACAGAAAAAAAAAAGTCAGGAAAAACAGGAACATTAAAAAATAAAAGCCTAAGAGAGATTTAATATGAGGAAGCAAGAATCAAATCTAGAATCTGATAAACAAACAAAAGAAAGAAACCAGCAGGACGAATAAAAAGACAAAAATACTCAAACTAAAGACAGGAAGTACATGACATGAGGGGAGAGGACTTCAAAATAAAGCAGGAAATGACAAGACAATGACTGTTCAGCACAAGCAGTGAAAAGTGGCGTTCAGATAAAACACACCTGAGATTACCTGAGAGTGGCTTCAGCTGTGAGTGAACGCCCCCTGCTGGCCTCATCAGGACATGAGACACAAGGTCAAAGGTCAACGGTTCAAAAGAGTCTGTCACATCTGAGCTGTAAAATTAGTTTCGTTGGTTTTCCTGACGGTGAGATCGGTGAACGTTAAAGCAGGAAGCAGGAAGAGACCTTCAAAATAAAAGGATTCAGTGAGAAACAGCAGCTTGGTTCATAACAATAAAACATTTGAAACCAAATTCAAACACATATAAAAGACTGAAATATTGTGAAGCTCCATCACTAAATATATTTATAAAATAATATAAATCAATATCACCTAACCTGTGGCCTCAGGTGATTGATTATGGATTATAAATAGAGCTTAATAAATGTATGATTGCTCCTCCCAGTGTCAGGTGTCCTAAATGAGCAGTATCACTGATATATATTTATAATATTTAGAATGTTTCTGTAATGGTTAATCCACCAGTCTGTTCAAGCTCTTTAATCAAAATGATGTCTTTATAATGATTAAAATATTATTATTGTTATACAGGATTTTTAAAAAAATCACATTATTATTATTTTTTGTTGAGATGCTACAAATTGTTTCTGTTATTAACATTTATTTTATTATTACATTTTTTATTATTTATTTTAATCTTAATTATTCTTTTAGTTGTTTCCTGTCATTCCTCATTCAACAGAAAATGTGACTTGTGTTTTGTTCTTAAAAGCTGCAGATTGAAAATGAAAATGTTTTAATGAGACGCAATAAATAACAAAGAAACATATTTAAACGTTTCAAAAAGCAGATCTCAGGTCTGTCTGAGACACAAATAAAACGCTCAGGTCTCATGCTAAATAAAAAACAAACAAACAAAGAAAACATTAATATCTAATCCATCATAATGTTTGTCCACCTGAACTCAAACCAGAACAAACTCTCCCTCTGCTGGCCCAGAGGCAGCAGGACGTCCTCCTCAGCCGATCTCACCTCTGTCTCATTACTCTGATTTTGTAGTTCGGTGACCTTTTGACCTCTCCTTTTGTTGATTGTACACTTTTATTTTTCAATTTATTTGTGTTTATTTCTGCAGAAATTTCTGACCAGCAGCACTAAATACATACATGATCTGTATATAAACAATATGTACACATGATCCAAATATAACCCCCCCCTCCTCAGTTAGCAGCTGAGGAAACATCAGAGGCCCCGGAGCCCCCGGGCCCCCAGAGGGCCTCAGAAGGAGAGGGACCACATGTGGGGGACCAGAACCATTAAAAACCTTCAGTTTGAATCATTTTAGTTTCAGCAGCAGCAATAATAATAATTTGAAAAGTGAAGTCTGTGTTGATCTGTTGGAGCTGAACAAAGCTGAGAATTAACTATTTATATCCTTTAATATATATATATATAATGTTTTTCTTTATATTTATTTAAAATATCTATTAACACTAGTATTAAATAAAAAACAGTGTTGTTAATGTATGTGATGATATATAAACTGTAACAACAGTGTTGTAATCATAAATGTATTAATAAAATGATTGGAAAAAATAATTGAAGTTTGAATAAATATAAAATATAAATAAATAAATATAACAGAGTATTTTTATTCAAGTCTTGTCTGTCCTGAAAATCAACATTACAGCTCTGTTTAAATATGTCATTAAGATTTGAATATGTTCATAAAAAATAAAGGACTAATAATTTATTCTGGAGTCAGTATGGAAAAAAATTTAAATATGAATAATAAATGCATGTGTATATAAGTTTCTGAACCCAACAATAACTACAACTACAACCATAACTACAACTACAACCATAACTACAACTACAACCATAACTACAACTACAACCATAACCCATCACTGAGTCATTCAAGTTCACTGATTTTATTAGTATTTATTTATGTTCATGAGAGAAAAATGTGTATATGTGTTTTCTTGCAAATTTATGACTTTATAATCTAAGAGGATATATTATAATAGAGATAATCTCTGATCAACAGAATTAGTTTGATTGATTTGCTGCTTTCCCGTATAACAACGTTAACATGTTAATAATAATGTTAATAATGCTAATGCATTAGTAATAATGTTGAGATTTGCATAAATAAACACTGAGAAGGTGAAATTTTAGTCCAAAAAATAAAAATAAAAATAAAATAAATAAAAATAAGATAAAATAAAATAAAATAAAATAAAAAATAACATAAAAATAAGATAAAATAAGATAAAATAAAATAAAATAAAATAAAAAATAACATAAAAATAAGATAAAATAAGATAAAATAAAATAAAATAAAAACAGTGTTTCATGCTGAAGGGTTTGGAGCAGGATTCAGTTTTTAGGTGTTTGGAGTGAAAGATGAGGTCATTCATCAGAATATTATGAATAAACATTGGTTCATGAAGAAATAATCCACACTGATTTTCTTCCACATGTGACTTTATTGTTTGTGTGCAGCAGTTTGTGGGAGTGGGAGTGGAGTTTAAGACTTGGTGTGTGTCGGTGCGTGTGAACCTCCGTCCATCCAGACAAGGAAAATAAAAAAGAAAAACACGTTCAACCTTCGTCCAATGAGACGCAACGAGACGCGAGGAGTTCATGGAAACAGAAAGATGACGACCACGAGGCGTTCAGGCGCTCTCGAACATCTTCTTCCTGTCGGCCTTGTCCTCGATGTTCTTACGCCAGTCACCTGCAGCTTCAGCCGGCTGCAAAAACCACAAAGACCAGGATCAGATCAGGTTTGACTCACCACAGCAAACATGAAGAGGGAATTAAAATATAAGGAGGAAAAGAGACGGGAATGAATAAATCTTATCTTTATTCATATCTAACAAGCTAAACCAACATATACATATATATATATATATATATATATATATATATATATATATATATATATATATATATATATAAGTTAAATAATTCATAAATAATTAACTAAAATAACTAAATGAATGAATTCATTTAATTAATTAATTCATAATTAATTCAATCAATAAATAAATGTCAAAATCAATAACTAACTGACTGAAAAAATAAATAACTGAAGAAATTTATAAAAAAATGAAAGAATGAGCCAGGAGAGGGAGCGGATATTCTGAGAGAAATGTATTATTATATTAATAATAATATCTTTTAATATTATTATTAATATAAATACATTTTCAGAAAAAAAGTTGAAAGACAAATATATTAATGATATCATATTTATTTACCGTATGTTTATTAAAGAACTTAAAATAATTTTTTTTTCGCTCCATTCATATCATAATAATACCACTTTAAGAGGAGGAGGCGGGCAGATTAGATGAAATATTTCTCATAAAGGTACTACTGTAATTTTAGAAATGAATTTATTGTATTTAATAGCAAATACCTTATGATGGTAATGATGGCACTGATACGAGCAGGACTCACCTCCTCCTTCACCTCCTTCTTGACCTGCTTCAGGTTGGCCCTCAGGTCCATGTTGACGGTGTGTTTGGAGCCCAGCAGAGCTTTCAGCATGGAGTCAGCTGACATACGAACTTTCTTCAGAGCCGGTTTCTTCACGCCGGCGAGGTCCACCACTTTGATCTTCAGGTCTTCAATCTGAGGGAGGGAACTCTCGTTTATCTCTGAAACCATCTTTGTAGATATTTATTTCACAGGGACTTAAACTGAAGGGTTTGATGTTCACCTCTTTGTCGGCCTTCAGCACTTTGGCCTCGATGTCGTACCGCTCTTCATCGATCTTATCGATGAGGCCGTGAAGCTTCTTGCAGTATTCCTGGAAAAAAAGAAAAAAACACTTCTCATGTTTCAGTTTTGTCCGAACATCTGCTGCACTGAACAAATATACATTTAAAGCACGCTCACACCTGCTCTACCTGCTCTACCTGGTCTATGAGGTCTACCTGCTCTACCTGCTCCACCTGGTCTCTGTGCTCTACCTGGTCTACCTGCTCTACCTGGTCTATGAGGTCTACCTGCTCTACCTGGTCTATGAGGTCTACCTGCTCTACCTGCTCCACCTGGTCTCTGTGCTCTACCTGGTCTACCTGCTCTACCTGCTCTATGAGGTCTACCTGCTCTACCTGGTCTATGAGGTCTACCTGCTCTACCTGCTCCACCTGGTCTCTGTGCTCTACCTGGTCTGCCTGGTCTACCTGGTCTATGAGGTCTACCTGCTCTACCTGGTCTCTGTGCTCTACCTGCTCTACCTGGTCTATGAGGTCTACCTGCTCTACCTGGTCTCTGTGCTCTACCTGCTCTACCTGGTCTCTGAGGTCTACCTGCTCTACCTGCTCTACCTGGTCTCTGAGGTCTACCTGCTCTACCTGCTCTACCTGCTCTACCTGGTCTCTGTGCTCTACCTGGTCTGCCTGGTCTACCTGCTCTACCTGGTCTCTGAGGTCTACCTGGTCTACCTGCTCTACCTAGTCTGTGAGGTCTACCTGCTCTACCTGGTCTCTGTGCTCTACCTGCTCTACCTGCTCTACCTGGTCTCTGTGCTCTACCTGCTCTACCTGGTCTCTGAGGTCTACCTGGTCTACCTGCTCTACCTAGTCTCTGAGGTCTACCTGGTCTCTGAGGTCTACCTGCTCTCAACATGAGGGTTTTCTGGTTTCTCTGGTCTACCTAGTCTACCTGGTCCCGGTCTCTGTGGTCCCTGTGGTCTCCTTGGTCTCTCTGGTCTCTGTGGTCTACCTAGTCCCTGTGGTCTCTCTGGTCTCTACTGGTCTCAGCTGGTCTCTCTGGTCCCTGTGGTCTCAGCAGGGCTCAGCTGGTCTCTGTGGTCTCAGCTAGTCTCTGTGGTCCCTGTGGTCTCAGCTGGTCTCAGCTAGTCTCTCTGGTCCCTGTGGTCTCAGCAGGGCTCAGCTGGTCTCAGCTGGTTTCTCTGGTCCCTGTGGTCTCAGCTAGTCTCAGCTGGTCTCTGTGGTCTCAGCTAGTCTCTGTGGTCCCTGTGGTCTCAGCTGGTCTCAGCTAGTCTCTCTGGTCCCTGTGGTCTCAGCTGGTCTCAGCTTGTCTCTCTGGTCCCTGTGGTCTCAGCTGGTCTCAGCTGGTCCCAGCTGGTCCCTGTGGTCTCAGCTGGTCTCTCTGGTCCCTGTGGTCTCAGCTAGTCTCTCTGGTCCCTGTGGTCTCAGCTGGTCTCTGCTGGTCTCTCTGGTCCCTGTGGTCTCAGCTGGTCTCTGCTGGTCTGTCTGGTCCCTGTGGTCTCAGCTGGTCTCTGCTGGTCTCTCTGGTCCCTGTGGTCTCAGCTGGTCTCTGCTGGTCTGTCTGGTCCCTGTGGTCTCACCATGAGGGCGTTCTGGTCCCCGCTGGTCTCTGGAGGAGGACAGTGTTCGGCCATATAAGCCTCTTTAGCAGCGACTTCGTCCTTCTTCTCCTGTTCGAGCCACTTCTGAGCGATGGACAGGATCAGACTCTGCAGGACCACGAGACCAAAGACTTTAGAGACCACTACGGTCTAGACCTGTTATTCTGTGTAATAAAACATTATGTTCTAATATGTTTATACATCGATCACATACATATTTCTTTTTAAATATCTATAACAGACATATTTAAATAATACATAATAGAATTTTAAATATTCCATATAATATTATATAGTATTATATTATAATATAGTATTTAAATATATAATATGTAATTTGCATATTTAAATATGATATTATATATTGTTTATGATTTTTTGAATATTAATGAATAAATACACAAATAAACAGAGTAATTAAATATCCAAAATAAATGAGTTAATTCATACATAAATTAATAAATACATAAATAGAGTAATTAAATATCCAAAATAAATTAGATAATTCATACTTAAATTAATAAATACATAAATAGGTGGATTAATAAAAGAAATCATTTAAAAAAATCTGATCAAAAGGAGAAATATAAAATAAAAGAGATCAGTCAAAAGGCTGATTGTATAATATCATATATCATGTAACTACCTTGAGGTGATGCCTGCGGCTGGAGGTCATCTTTTTCCTGTTTGGGAACAAAAAAAATCATAAAATAATAATAATAAAAATAATAAGAATCACTCTTTTCTTCCATGCAGTGCAAATAAAATAGTGTTTACTCTGCTGTAGAGAGTGAGAATCTATTCATTCACTCAGTTTATCATCAAAAGTGTGCACAGTACTGTCTTGGAAAATGTATATCCTTATATTTTTAATACTTCTTTTCTATTCTAAGAGAGAACTGTAAACAGAGCCGGTCCCCATGAGGCCCTCAGCAAAATCTGAATTAGTGTCCCTCTATCACTGGTTTTCGATCGTTTACTGTCCTACTGTCCACACTGTGGATGAACACTTTAAAGGATTTTAGGTCAATACTTTTTTACTGGTTTGTCCTGTAGAAAACTTTGACAGTTTTCCATAAAACTCAGCATTTTCATCACTGTTGTGACTAACATGACAGTTAGTGGGCAGAGGAAGCACTGAATGAATAAATCCAGAGTTTTCTTCAGAAATATGAGCTAATATGAGGAGAAAAGTGAGCTAGCTTAGCTTTAGCCAACAGGCTAATGTTCCAGAACTTTCCATCACATGAACCACTAACAGACCCACCTTACCTATGAAAGAGCTGCTGACAAACTGTCCTCTCTTCACTTCTTTTCTTTTTTTTTCCTTTTCTCCTGCTCCACTCTGTGAAAAGTTCGCTCTCTGCAGACTGTCTGATGGAGCAGCTGGACTGAACCATTCTACTGAATGGGGGGGGTGTTTCCAAAACATCGTAGATAAAATATATTCAGTTTATTAGCAGCTGTCATTATACTGTCAGGACTGTGTTTATATGAGGGGCCTCTCTGAATCTGAATCCTTTCTGTGCTCTTGGGGCCCCTGGCCTCTAGGGGCCCTCAGCAGGCGCTTAGTTCCCTTTCTTGAAAACTTCACATTTTTCCAGAGCAGTTCTGCTTGCGGCTCTTTTCTGCTGTTCTCTTTTCACACCACGCTCTACGTCACATGAAGTCGTGAACTTACTCAGACATCTTGGCGTTTCTTTGCGGCTCTCGACCTGCATGAAGACACACATGAGAAGCTCAGTGAGCGGCTTTTCCTGACCTCAGCATGTTCGCCTGGGAATATTTGTGCCGTAAGGAGATCTGAGGCCACAGCTGAAGAGCAGCGACGTCGACTGAACTAAACTTGGACGGTTGGGATCTGGTGTCGGATCGGATGAAGGGTCAATTTAGAGGAATCCTGCAGTGGAAAACCGTCGACATGAGGTCGTCCCTGACGCTTTTAAACCACTCTGGATGGAAAAACATCAGCTTAATATCTGAATGTTTTAAAACACTTAAGATGTCATCATCATTATGATTAATATATCTTTATTCTTTCTCACACTTTATTTCTGATTAAATCACTCTGACTTTTAAAACATCAGCTCAGAGTCAACAATGCATTTAAGCTTTTTGGATTCTCTTTAACATTTTATTTTTATTTCACGACTATTATTATTATTATTATTATGTCTTTAGTGATTCTTTCTCACACTTCATTTAATGCTTTTAAATCACTCTGAACGTTAAACAAAAATAGCTCAACAAGTCAACCATTTAAATTTCTTTTAAATTTTCTTATTAGTAGTATTTTTATTCTTTTCTTTTCTTCACATCGTCATAATTTTTTTTAAAATGATGGCACTAAAAATTAAAAGAAATAAATTCAAATCCCACAGATACTAAATACATATGAAAAAACAACTAATATCTTCAACATGAGCTTTTAAATTTAAATTTAATTTAAATTTTGGTTCTCTTTAATATTTTAATTTGGTCCTCAGAAACACTTCATTTTACCACTTTAAAAAAAAAATCTGACAAGTTCCATTTTTTCTGCATTAAATTGAACATAATTTTACAGCTTTAGAAATGATGGTGAGATAAATAAACAACCTTTAAATATTTAAATTAATTCAAGTCCTGCATCAAAATTAAATCAATTGACCACAGCTGATATTATCAGCCTAAAATCCAATTAACTGATAATAAATTATTTTATAACAAACCCAATGAGCTTTAAACGATATTTTCTCGTCCTCTGTAACAAAAAATAGTTGAAATTTTATGGATCTCAATGACTCACATCAGTAAATTAGTATTTGTTGAGAAAGATGTTGACAGTTTCTTTATTTGAAGCATCTCACTTTCGTCATAAGTCAGGAAACATCCTGACAAGCTGCTGCTTCAGCACCATAAAACTGAACACAGCCGCCCATAAATTCAGCTCTGTCAGGGAAAAAAGGTCAAATGTCGACAGCAAACATGCAGAAAGTGAGTTCAGGATGTCGAGGAGGGTCAAAGGTGGAGCGACGGAGGGCCTTTTTACAAACAGAGAATGAGAAGAGCTCACCTGTTGAGAGGAGGAAGAGGAGGACGAGCAGGACACACTTGACACTGACGAAGCCACACGGTGAAAAATGAAATAGGGTTTATATGGAGGGGAGCGATGCCTCAGCAAAACGCTCACATCCTCTTTATGGAAATGGATTCCCCAGCAGACCAATGGGCCGACGAGCTCCTGAAATACACCGAGCGTCCCCCTCTGCCCCAGGGAGGGGTTTCTGACACCACTTGACCTTCACAATAAGAGGCTCTGCTTCCTGCTTTCCACCCAAAAAAACCCTTTAATGTTGATTTTGACCACAGGATAAAACGCTCAACTGCAACGTTTCAGAACCAAACACACACATTTATACAGCATACATGTTTATTTTCTTATGATTCAATTTGTTCTAAAAATTATCAAAAATATTTATTTTATGGTTATTTCGTACTTTTATATTGTATTTATTTCATTATATCTATATTGTTTTTTGTATATATTTATTTGTATATTATTTTGTTTGTTATTTTTATTTTGTATATATTTTTTTTAATATTATTTTGTATTTTTTATTTTGTATATATCTTTTTAATATAATTTTGTGTTTTTATTTTTATTTTGTATATATTTATTTTTTAATATTATTTTGTATTTTTATTTTTATTTTGTATATATTTATTTTTTTTATATTATTTTTTATTTATTTTTATTATTTATTAACTAAACTAAATTCAACTGTCAGTTTGCTGTAAAAACTAAAGTGAAGAAGGATTAATAAACAGATAACAGACAAATTAATCTGGATTTAAAACATTTATTTCTAGTGACTCCATGAAAATCTGCACAGTTTGAGAGTTTCTCTGTCAGACCTTTTAACTGTGTACATGTTGGACTGTGTCAGTTCAACAACAACAACAACAACAACAACAACAACAACAGAAGCCTGGACTTCCCTGCTGGGACTCGTTCAGTCAGTGATTCAGGAAGTCTCGAACATCTTCTTCCTGTCGGCTTTATCCTCGATGTTCTTCCTCCAGTCACCGACGGCCTCCGTCGACTGCAGAGAGGAAATGAACAGATAAAATCCTCCATTATCATCTATCATCAACTTCTTCACTTAGTTTCATCCTCAGGTCCACAAGTACTTCACTTTTGACACAAGGTGCATATTATCGACCTGGCTGGGAGTTTTTCAAAATAAAACTCAGTGTTATCATCAGCCTTAAATCCAATTAACTGATAATAAATTATTTTATAACAAATGAGCTTTAAACAATATTTTTTGGTCCTCTGTAACAAAACAATAGTTCAGATTTTATGGATCTCAGTGTATTGCTGTCGTTCTTCTGCAGGTGCTGAAGACAAAATAAAAGCATGAGTTATGAGTCTAATCATGATTCTCCTGGTTTTATCTGAGGTGGTTTTCTTTCATTTCACCACAGCTGAGAAACCGTTATGAGTGATGGAATAAAATGTTATTAATACACGTTAAATGTAAATACTGAGCATTACAATCAACAGAGAAGACGTGTTTCTGTTTCCCAGCAAAAAAAAAAGAAAATTAATGATCAAATAAAGCTTCTATTTATTATCTGCCTTTTTTATATTTTTGTTCATTTATTTTTATACATTAGAACCCAGAGGAGTCGCCCCCTGCTGGCCATTAGAAAGAAGGCAGGTTGAAGGTCAGTACATTTACTCAAGTACTTAATAATCATTTTTAAATTAATAATAACTGCATTCTCGGTTATGTTTTGGTTTAGGCAACAAAAGCACTTGGGTGAGGTTTAGGAAAAAAATGTAATACTTTGATTTCCCACAGGATTTGAAGTCTAGAAAACAAATATTAGTTATCCAGCAGAAAATTTAAATTATTGTTGTTGGTCGTGGAAACCAAAATGAAAAACCTTCATTACTGTTTCTAAGATTATTAATCCGCCTCAATTATCTTAAAGTTTTACATGTGAATACATGGTGAAATGTGTCTTTGCTCATTGCTAATTTACTGAGTGGAGCCTGAACGCAGCATAATGTAACTCTGTGCTTTAGCTGGTGACGACATTTTCTATCGCGACGAAGATCAAGTGATGACTTAATGATGTCACATTTTTCTATATTTGGTAAACGCTCAGAGTACTTCCTCCAGCGCTCACTAAACCTGGACCAAAGGGAAGGTCCAGACCAGCTGACGTGGACTCACCTCCTCCTTCACCTCCTTCTTGACCTGCTTCAGGTTGGCCCTCAGGTCCATGTTCACCTTGTGTTTTCCTCCCAGCAGCGCTTGCAGCATGGCGTCGGCCGACATGCGAACTTTCTTCAGAGCCGGTTTCTTCACGCCGGCAAGTTCGACCACCTTCATCTTCAGGTCTTCAATCTGGAGGCAGAAAAACATCGAAACACTTTGGTCTGGACGTCTCTAGTGCTCTAAGTTTTTTGAACTTTTTCTGTCTTCAGAAAGTGACTGTTCAATATTTCTGCTGCTGGCAGTTTGGATGTGATTAGCCTAGCTTAGCATAAAGACTGGGAGCGGAGGGAAACAGCTAGCATTGCTCTGTGCCAAGAACAACAAGTTAATTAGCGATCGTTCTGACAAAATTAAAAAAAAATAAATTATAATGTTGTTGTTCTTTCTGGCTGCTCTCTTCCAGGTTCGAACCCAGCTTCCCCAGACCGATGGCATGTGCAATCATCCGCTGCGCTACCAGCCGGGTTATAAAAAAAAAACTGTAATAAAAGTGAAGAAGTAACTTAAAGTTTCTAATGAAACCAGAAAGAACAAAGACTGACTCCACCCTTTAAGGCCCCTCACTGCTCCATCAAACACCACCTTAAGCCCTAAATGTTTCCATCAGTCTTCTTTTGAACTTCAGCAGCTTCATCATCATAAAATAAAAGAATTAAATTCACCTCGGCGTCGCTCTTGGTCACTTTGGCCTCAGCATCGTATCTCGCCTCGTCGATCTTGTCGATGGCCTGATGGAGTTTCTTACACAGTTCCTGTTGATGAAACACACTTTAAAGCACTGAGGGAGCTACTGCGATAGTACTACGATAATACACTGATAGTACTCTGCTAGTACTATGATAGTACTACGATAATACACTGATAGTACTCTGCTAGTACTATGATAGTACTATGATAGTACTACGATAGTACTCTGCTAGTACTACGATAGTACTCTGCTAGTACTCTGCTAGTACTACGATAGTACTACGATAGTACTCTGATAGTACTACGAAAGTACTCTGATAGTACTCTGCTAGTACTACAATAGTACTCTGATAGTACTCTGCTAGTACTACGATAGTACTACAATAGTACTCTGCTAGTACTACGATAGTACTCTGATAGTACTCTGCTAGTACTACGATAGTACTCTGATAGTACTACGATAGTACTACGATAGTACTCTGATAGTACTCTGCTAGTACTACGATAGTACTCTGATAGTACTCTGCTAGTACTACGATAGTACTACGATAGTACTCTGATAGTACTACGATAGTACTCTGATAGTACTACAATAGTACTACGATAGTACTCTGATAGTACTACAATAGTACTACCGTAGTACTACGATAGTACTCTGATAGTACTCTGCTAGTACTCTGATAGTACTACAATAGTACTCTGATACTACTCTGATAGTACTACGATAGTACTCTGATAGTACTCTGATACTACTCTGTTAGTACTCTGACAGTACTACAATAGTACTCTGATACTACTCTGTTAGTACTCTGACAGTACTACAATAGTACTCTGATACTACTCTGATAGTACTACGATAGTACTCTGATAGTACACTGTTAGTACTCTGATAGTACTCTGTTAGTGCTCTGATAGTACTCTGGTAGTACTCTGGTAGTATTCTGGTAGTACTCTGGTAGTACTCTGATAGTACACTGGTAGTACTCTGATAGTACACTGGTAGTACTCTGGTAGCACTCTGTTAGTACTCTGGTAATACTCTGGCAGTACACTGGCAGTACTCTGTTAGTACTCTGTTAGTACTCTGGTAATACTCTGGCAGTACACTGGCAGTACTCTGTTAGTACTCTGTTAGTACTCTGTTAGTACTCTGGTAGTACACTGTTAGTACTCTGGTAGTACTCTGATAGTACTCTGGTAGTACACTGTTAGTACTCTGGTAGTACTCTGATAGTACTCTGGTAGTACTCTGGTATTACTCTGGTAGTACTCTGGTAGTACTCTGGTCGCACTCTGGTCGCACTCTGGTAGCACTCTGTTAATATTCTGGTAGTACACTGGTATTACTCTGGTAGTACTCTGGTAGTACACTGGCAGTACTCTGTTAGTACTCTGTTAGTACACTGTTAGTACTCTGGTAGTACTCTGGTAGTACACTGGCAGTACTCTGTTAGTACTCTGTTAGTACACTGTTAGTACTCTGGTAGTACTCTGCTAGTACTACAATAGTACTCTGATAGTACTCTGCTAGTACTACGATAGTACTACAATAGTACTCTGCTAGTACTACGATAGTACTCTGATAGTACTCTGCTAGTACTACGATAGTACTACGATAGTACTACGATAGTACTACGATAGTACTCTGATAGTACTCTGCTAGTACTACGATAGTACTCTGATAGTACTCTGCTAGTACTACGATAGTACTCTGATAGTACTACGATAGTACTCTGATAGTACTACAATAGTACTACGATAGTACTCTGATAGTACTCTGATAGTACTACAATAGTACTACCGTAGTACTACGATAGTACTCTGATAGTACTCTGCTAGTACTCTGTTAGTACTCTGTTAGTACTCTGATACTACTCTGTTAGTACTCTGATAGTACTACAATAGTACTCTGATACTACTCTGATAGTACTACGATAGTACTCTGATAGTACTCTGATACTACTCTGTTAGTACTCTGACAGTACTACAATAGTACTCTGATAGTACTACGATAGTACTCTGATAGTACACTGTTAGTACTCTGATAGTACTCTGTTAGTGCTCTGATAGTACTCTGGTAGTACTCTGGTAGTATTCTGGTAGTACTCTGGTAGTACTCTGATAGTACACTGATAGTACACTGGTAGTACTCTGATAGTACACTGGTAGTACTCTGGTAGCACTCTGTTAGTACTCTGGTAGTACACTGGTAGTACTCTGGTAGTACTCTGGTAGCACTCTGTTAATATTCTGGTAGTACACTGGTAGTACACTGGTAGTACTCTGATAGTACTCTGTTAGTACACTGTTAGTACTCTGGTAGTACACTGGTAGTACTCTGATAGTACACTGGTAGTACTCTGGTAGTACTCTGGTAGCACTCTGTTAATATTCTGGTAGTACACTGGTAGTACTCTGGTAGCACTCTGTTAGTACTCTGGTAGTACACTGGTAGTACACTGGTAGTACTCTGATAGTACTCTGTTAGTACACTGTTAGTACTCTGGTAGTACACTGGTAGTACTCTGATAGTACACTGGTAGTACTCTGGTAGTACTCTGGTAGCACTCTGTTAATATTCTGGTAGTACACTGGTAGTACTCTGGTAGCACTCTGTTAGTACACTGTTAGTACTCTGGTAGTACACTGGTAGTACTCTGGTAGTACTCTGATAGTACACTGGTATTACTCTGGTATTACTCTGGTAGTACTGATAGTACACTGGTAGTACACTGGTAGTACTCTGGTAGTACTCTGGTCTCACTCTGGTCGCACTCTGTTAATATTCTGGTAGTACACTGGTATTACTCTGGTAGTACTCTGGTAGTACTCTGTTAGTACTCTGGTAGTACTCTGGTAGTACACTGGCAGTACTCTGTTAGTACTCTGTTAGTACTCTGGTAATACTCTGGCAGTACACTGGCAGTACTCTGTTAGTACTCTGTTAGTACACTGTTAGTACTCTGGTAGTACTCTGATAGTACTCTGGTAGTACACTGTTAGTACTCTGGTAGTACTCTGATAGTACTCTGGTAGTACTCTGGTATTACTCTGGTAGTACTCTGGTAGTACTCTGGTAGTACTCTGTTAATATTCTGGTAGTACACTGGTATTACTCTGGTAGTACTCTGGTAGTACACTGTTAGTACTCTGTTAGTACACTGTTAGTACTCTGGTAGTACTCTGGTAGTACTCTGGTAGTACACTGGCAGTACTCTGTTAGTACTCTGGCAGTACACTGTTAGTACTCTGGTAGTACTCTGGTAGTACTCTGTTAGTACACTGGTAGTACTCTGGTAGTACTCTGTTAGTGCACTGGTAGTACTCTGGCAGTACTCTGTTAGTACTCTGGTAGTACACTGGCAGTACTCTGTTAGTACTCTGGTAGTACTCTGGTAGTACACTGTTAGTACTCTGGCAGTACTCTGTTAGTACTCTGGTAGTACTCTAGTAGTACTCTGTTAGTACTCTGGTAGTACTCTGGCAGTACACTGGCAGTACTCTGGCAGTACTCTGGTAGTACACTGGTAGTACACTGGCAGTACTCTGTTAGTACTCTGTTAGTACTCTGGTAGTACACTGTTAGTACTCTGTTAGTACTCTGGTAGTACTCTGGTAGTACTCTGTTAGTACTCTGGTAGTACTCTGTTAGTACTCTGTTAGTACTCTGGTAGTACTCTGTTAGTACTCTGTTAGTACTCTGGTAGTACACTGGTAGTACTCTGGTAGTACTCTGTTAGTACACTGGTAGTACTCTGGTAGTACTCTGTTAGTACTCTGGTAGTACTCTGGTAGTACAGTGGTAGTACACTGGTAGTACTCTGGTAGTACACTGGTAGTACTCTGGTAGTACTCTGTTAGTACTCTGGTAGTACACTGGTAGTACTCTGTTAGTACTCTGGTAGTACACTGGTAGTACACTGGTAGTACTCTGTTAGTACTCTGGTAGTACTCTGGTAGTACACTGGTAGTACTCTGTTAGTACTCTGGTAGTACTCTGGTAGTACTCTGGTAGTACTCTGGTAGTACACTGGTAGTACTCTGGTAGTACTCTGGTATTACTCTGGTAGTACTCTGGTAGTACTCTGGTAGTACTGATAGTGGTTTCTGTGCACAGGAGGAAGATCAGTGACTTCTGTTTTTTTTTAAAATCAGCCATGTTTCGGCACAGTTTGGAAAAAGAAGCTCAGGTATGCACCATAACTAACTATTTAAGTTTTTTTTTTTATCTCATGTTACAACATGGACACCAGCAGCCAGGGCCGCCCCTGACCAAACTGGGGCCCTAAGCAAAATTTTATTTAGAGCCCCCCCCCAGTACTTCCAGTAGTCGTAGCAGTAGTAGTAGCACTTCATCAATGTTTTAAGTGTTAAGTAAACACAGACAGGAAGTAAACGTGCTGAGTCACCATCAGGGCGGCCATGTCTCCGCTGAGGTCGGGGGCGGGGCAGGTCTCAGCCATGTACGTCTCCTTCGCCGCCATGATGTCCTTCTTCTCCTGCTCGATCCAGCTGGCGGCGATCTGCAGCATCAAACTCTGTGAGGAGATAAAAAGAGGAGGATGAAATGCTAAAACTTAAAATAAAATAAAATAAAATAAGGTTTTCTTCTTCTTCTTCTCACCTTCAGATGATGCCGGCGGCTGGACGTCATTTTCTTTCCCCTGTGAGACGTTTTAAACATTCAACATTCAGTCTTTCTTTAAGAAACACTTGTCTCTTTGTAGCATTAGCTTAGCATTAGCTTAGCATGACGACTGGAGACATTTCTGCCACTTTTCATGACTTCAAATCAACTCATTCTCACTGTTTCTACACAACTTTAACTGCTCTATACTTCATAATTCATAGTCATATCCAGTCTAAACACTGCATTTAATTTAATTTAAAATATTGTAAATATTATATATTTTTATTAATTCTATTTTTTATTGTTGGTTTTTCTTACTGTAACTTGTTTGTGCTGCTGTATCAAGTGAATTTCCCTCAATGAGGATCAATAATAATAATATATATATATTCAAAGAAATTAAAAATAATGAATCTTATCCAACTGACAAAGGGAGAAAAGGGATTAAAATATTTCAAAATGTATATTGAATATTTTAAATAATAATAAATATTATTTTATATTCTGTTTTTCACATCCTTTAGGAGAGGACAGACTGAAGTGCATCATTATTATTATTTAAATATGCTCTAGGTTATGAAAACAAACCAAATCAAATAAAAAAGGCAGGCAAAAAAAACGAAAACAATAAGAAGATAAAAAAAGAAGATGAAAATAAACACAGTTAATGTTGATTTCATAATAATATCTGATGTTGTTAAATGTACATATGATCATGTTAATATTATTTTTTTTTAATATTATCTTGGTTTGTGACTTTGGGAGGTTGGAGGAAAAAACAATAAATTAAAAATTAAAAATTATCAGTTAAACTAGAATCATAATTTGAGTTAACAGACTGGAATTTCTGTTCAGGAATAAATCAGAATCTAAAATCAGATTAAATAAAAAATATATTTTAATAACAATTTTAATAACTCACCACATACGGTCAGACTAAACGTTATTTTAAATTTCAGTGGAGATCCCAAAATTAAATTTTGGATTATTTTCAAACATACCAAACAGGAAAAGTAAGCAAAGATAATTTGCCCAAAATAACAGAAAACACAAACAACATAACAATAAACAGAGATTGTTTTGTTGTTATTTTGTAGAGCTATATAGTAGTAGTAGTAGTAGTAGTAGAGGACAGTAGTAGGAGTATAACCAGTGCTATTAGCAGTGGTAGAAGTATAACCAGACAGTAGTAGTAGTAGTAGTAGTAGTATACTCAGTACTAGTAGTAGAGAACAGTTTGTACTCACTCAGACATGTTGCTTCTTCTTCTTCTTCTTCTTCTTCTCTGCGTCTTCAGCCTGTTCACAGACAGAAAACGTCACATAAAGCTCAGTTATCGATCAGCGACCTTTGACCTGCAGCAGGAAACTCGAGTCGCTGCACCGCCGTGGAAAAACGGCCGGCCGGCCACAAACGGGCTAATTCTGGCCCGGCGGGTCGCATGCCGAAGACACTTCCTGCCTGGAATTCGGCTTCTGATCTGAGCACCAAATGCCTCCAGCAGAGGAACCAAAAGTGGCGCCAAGCACGCCGTGACAGCCGTTAACACCGGCGCCACGAATTCCAACATCCTGCAGGCATGTGGGCCTCAGGCGAGACCAGGAGCCGCCTCAGACCACTACAGACCAGAGACCAGAAAAACCTTCCAGAAGGTCTGCATTTAAAAACAAATACTTACAGTTATTACTCAACAACAAAAATCTCTGGATTCACTTTAATCCCTCTGTCATTTATCACTAATGACAAAGGAAACAAACTGTTCAATTAGCACACTAGGAATTTCAAAATAAGAGCCCTTTAGTCAGCTAGCAAACAAATCAACCTACATTTGTTTCTAACAATGAAAAAATCAACATTAATGTCAGTTTAAGAGAAAGGACATGTTTAACGGCATTATCTTTTTGCAGGAGAATTACTAGCAAATCAGTAACTGGACAAATAAAGCACTTTAAAATATTTAGAATTAAAAATACATTTATTCTAAATATTGAAGCAACATCAGCGAGCTTCAGGAAAAACATGTGATTAAAACAAAATCCTGAGGTCAGAGGTCACGTCTGCAGACGCACCTTCAGAGCCGTTAAAGCACCTTAAAGTCCCACCTGTGGACCAGATCTGCTGCAGAGACTCACCTCCTGAACGAGCCGAAGGAGACGAGGACAAAGAGAAAGTGGACAGTCCTGGACAGTAGAGATTAAACAGGGTATATAGGGTGTGAAGCGCTCGCTCAGCACAACGTCAGCCCTCTTTATGGTAGCAGAAAGTCCAGACCAATCGGCCGGCAGGCTCCAGAAATACACCAGAAACTCCTCCACAACCCTCCGCAGGAACTCATAAATTTCTCCTCCCTGGAGTGGACGCCTGGACAGACGCACGGATGGACGGACGCTATCAGGTTCCCTGATTGTTGAACCTGTTAGAGATCATCTGCAGTTAACACGAAGCTTTTATACTGAACATAATTCACAGAAAACATCCTAAAAAAGTTGTGAATTAACATCAGATAAAGAAATAATAATAATAATAATATTTGAATATCTATATCATGTCAGTTATCAGAAACACTACTGAGCCCCTCATCTTGTGCAGTACTTCTTTTTTTTAGTTTTAGTTGTATATTTGCTGAATTTTAATCTGCTCCGTTGTTTATTTACACATTTATTTATTGTTTATTGATCTATATTAGTTATTAGTCCAGCACAGATCCATTTCTTTACCCACTTTCATTTGTTTTCTAATTATTTTTACATATATTTCAACTTATTTTACTTTTTTTGCTGCATCATTAATTTTATATATTATCATCATAATTATTATTTGATATTCTACTTATTTATTATTTTATTTTAATTATATTATTTTTACAGACTTATTGTGATGATGCTCTTTGCTGCTTGAAAACTGTCAATTTGCCGAATTACGAATGAAGGCTTATCTTATTTATATTTTATGTTTTTTATATTTATATTTATTTACATCTTATTTTATCTTAATCAGGCTGTTTTATTTTAATCGGAACCATCTTTTCCTAAACCTAACCATGTAGCTGGAATAGATACAAGCCGCTGGATATTCATAAGAAAACATGTTGAAAATGTGCAGTAATACTTCATGATAATATCACTCTTTTAGGTTTATTTTGGGCCACACTAATCATGTGTCACCTGTCCAATGTGCATATGATCATATTAATATTGAGAACAAAATATAATATTAAATATTATCTTGGTTTGGTACCCTGGGAGATTGGAACAACATTTTAAATCACTATTAAAAAATTAAAATTTAAAACTATATAAACTAGTTAACGGAGTGGACTGACTGAGCTGCTATTTTGTTTAAGAATAAATCAGATTATATAAAAAAAACATGAAGCATAAATTTAGGATTATTTTCAGAGATACCAAAATTTCCAGGCTGAACTTTGGGACAAAGTGTAAAAACATTCACAAGACGTCTAGAATGTACAGTCTATAACTAAAGAGCTAAAAGAACATGGACAGTGCATTTTAGAGTGAAGACATGAAGAGCTTCAGATCAAACTTCATGCAAAGATTATTTTAAAGGTGAAAAGAGGAAAATAAAGTCACTCACCGTCTGTAGGACTCAGTGCTGCTGCAGAAGTTTTATTTTGAAAAGAAAGAGACTCTGTCTGCTGACATCTGGTGGTTCACCGTCAAACTCCACACTTAAAAATATTCCTGAGTTTAAGAGGAAGTTTAGACTGAAGGATTGGGATGGGCACTTCCTCTAAACCTGTCGTTTAAGAGGAAGTATAGACTTAAGGGTCGGGATGGGCGCTTCCTCTAAACCTGTCGTTTAAGAGGAAGTATAGACTTAAGGGTCGGGATGGGCGCTTCCTCTAAACCTGTCGTTTAAGAGGAAGTATAGACTTAAGGGTCGGGATGGGCGCTTCCTCTAAACCTGTCGTTTAAGAGGAAGTTTAGACCTAAGGGTCGGGATGGGCGCTTCCTCTAAACCTGTCGTTTAAGAGGAAGTATAGACTTAAGGGTCGGGATGGGCGCTTCCTCTAAACCTGTCGTTTAAGAGGAAGTATAGACCTAAGGGTCGGGATGGGCGCTTCCTCTAAACCTGTCGTTTAAGAGGAAGTTTAGACCTAAGGGTCGGGATGGGCGCTTCCTCTAAACCTGTCGTTTAAGAGGAAGTATAGACCTAAGGGTCGGGATGGGCGCTTCCTCTAAACCTGTCGTTTAAGAGGAAGTTTAGACCTAAGGGTCGGGATGGGCGCTTCCTCTAAACCTGTCGTTTAAGAGGAAGTTTAGACCTAAGGGTCGGGATGGGCGCTTCCTCTAAACCTGTCGTTTAAGAGGAAGTTTAGACCGAAGGGTCGGGATGGGCGCTTCCTCTAAACCTGTCGGTTACGAGGGCGTTTAGACCGCAGGGTCGGGATGGGCGCTTCCTCTAAACCTGTCGTTTAAGAGGAAGTTTAGACCGAAGGGTCGGGATGGGCGCTTCCTCTAAACCTGTCGTTTAAGAGGAAGTTTAGACCTAAGGGTCGGGATGGGCGCTTCCTCTAAACCTGTCGTTTAAGAGGAAGTTTAGACCGAAGGGTCGGGATGGGCGCTTCCTCTAAACCTGTCGTTTAAGAGGAAGTTTAGACCGAAGGGTCGGGATGGGCGCTTCCTCTAAACCTGTCGTTTAAGAGGAAGTTTAGACCGAAGGGTCGGGATGGGCGCTTCCTCTAAACCTGTCGTTTAAGAGGAAGTTTAGACCGAAGGGTCGGGATGGGCGCTTCCTCTAAACCTGTCGTTTAAGAGGAAGTTTAGACCGAAGGGTCGGGATGGGCGCTTCCTCTAAACCTGTCGTTTAAGAGGAAGTTTAGACCGAAGGGTCGGGATGGGCGCTTCCTCTAAACCTGTCGTTTAAGAGGAAGTTTAGACCTAAGGGTCGGGATGGGCGCTTCCTCTAAACCTGTCGTTTAAGAGGAAGTTTAGACCTAAGGGTCGGGATGGGCGCTTCCTCTAAACCTGTCGTTTAAGAGGAAGTTTAGACTTAAGGGTGGGGATGGGCGCTTCCTCTAAACCTGTCGTTTAAGAGGAAGTTTAGACTTAAGGGTGGGGATGGGCACTTCCTCTAAACTGGTCTGTTTGACAGGAAGTAGAAGATAAACTCTCTTTTAGTTCCTGAGAAGAAACACAGACTTCCAAACAATAAACTGCAGTGTGACAGCGTTGTCTTATTCCAAAAAAATAATTTAATGGCACCAGATGTTTTGTTTTTAAAGGAGACGTAACAAACAGGAAGTGAAAGTCTTTAGGAAGTCTCGAACATCTTCTTCCTGTCGGCTTTGTCCTCGATGTTCTTACGCCAGTCGCCGACGGCCTCGCCAGCCTGACGGACGGACGGAGTGGACACAGTGACGCAGGTCCAACACTGATCAGATCAATAATCAATAGTAACGATGCAGCAGCAGGACTCACCTCCTCCTTCACCTCCTTCTTGACCTGCTTCAGGTTGGCCCTCAGGTCCATGGTCACCTTGTGTTTTCCTCCCAGCAGCGCTTGCAGCATGGTGTCGGCCGACATGCGAACCTTCTTCAGCGCCGGTTTCTTCACGCCGGCGAGTTCGACCACCTTCAGCTTCAACTCCTCGATCTGAGGAGACACAGCAGGTCAGACACCAAAGAGCCGACAGAAGAGGCCACAAACAAACAACAAACAAACAACAAGCGCTTCCTGCTCCAACCAGGAAGCAGCGATCTGCAGGACGAGCAGAGGTCAGGGGTCAGAGGTCAGAGGTCAGGGGTCAGAGGTCAGAGGTCAGGGGTCAGAGGTCAGGGGTCAGAGAGGAGGGAAACTCACCTGGACAGACTCACCTATAAAAACTCAGCACGACTACAAAGAGCCAGTATTTTTAATCTCTAAAACGATTTTAATGTCTAACGTCTAATCACTACTTTGTACTATTTTTGCACAGCAAACTTTTCACTGTTTATTTTACTTTTTATAGTCCATACTTTATTTTGAAATTATTATTTTATTTGTCATATTCATAAATTAAACTTGCCATTAATCTATATCATTTTTTTTAATATAAACTGTAAATATTTCTAATTATTAGGATTTAATCATTGTTGCTTTGTTGTTTTTCTTCCTGATAACTTGTTATTGCTGCTGACGTTTCTCTGTAAGTTTTAACAAATGAATTCACCCTGATGGAGGATCAATAAAAATATTCTGGTCTGTTCTATTAAAGACAAAAAAGGCTCAAAACAACCACAAGTAAAGACAAAATACAATACAAAGAGACACAATATTAAAGGGATGCAAAAAGATAGAAAGAGACAGGAAGAGACATGAAGAGACAGAAAAGAGACAGGAAGAGACATGAAGGGACAGAAAAGAGACAGGAAGAGACATGAAGGGACAGAAAAGAGACAGGAAGAGACAGGAAGAGACATGAAGGGACAGAAAAGAGACAGACTCCCACCTCCTTGTCTGTCTTGGTCACTTTGGCCTCAGCATCGTAGCGCTCCTCATCGATCTTGTCCAGAGACTGATGGAGCTTCTTACAGATGTCCTGAGGAGACATAGAACAGAACCCAGTAGAATAGAATAGAATAGAACAGACTAGAATAGAACAGAACAGAATAGAACAGAACAGAATCAGTGTAATCTAACTTAATGTAGCAGCGTCTCACCATCAGAGACGCCTGGTCTCCACTCAGGTCAGGACTGGAGCATTTCTCTGCCAGGTAAGCTTCTTTAGCTGCTGCGATGTCAGCGGCTTCCTGCTCCAACCAGGAAGCAGCGATCTGCAGGATGATGCTCTGCAGGACGAGCAGGGGTCAAAGGTCAAAGGTCAGAGGTCAGATCAGAGAGGGTCTGCAGGGAGACTCACCTGAATACAATCCAAACCAGGCAGAGACTCAACATGAAGACACTACAAAGAGACACTGCAACTACAAAAAGGAGCAAAACAACCACAAAGAGACAAAAATAACTACTAAACAACCACAAAGAGACAAAAAAATAACTACTAAACAACCACAAAGAGACAAAAATTACAACTAAACAACCACAAAGAGACAAAAATAACAACTAAACAACCACAAAGAGACAAAAATGAAAAAAGAGGTACAAAGAGACAAAAATAACTACTAAACAACCACAAAGAGACAAAAATTACAACTAAACAACCACAAAGAGACAAAAATAACTACTAAACAACCACAAAGAGACAAAAATAACTACTAAACAACCACAAAGAGACAAAAATGAAAAAAAGAGGTACAAAGAGACAAAAATAACAACTAAACAACCACAAAGAGACAAAAATGAAAAAAAGAGGTACAAAGAGACAAAAATAACAACTAAACAACCACAAAGAGACAAAAATGAAAAAAAGAGGTACAAAGAGACAAAAATAACAACTAAACAACCACAAAGAGACAAAAATGAAAAAAGAGGTACAAAGAGACAAAAATGAATAAAAAGAGGACCACAAAGGGACAAAAATGAAAAAAGAGGTACAAAGAGACAAAAATGAATAAAAAGAGGACCACAAAGGGACACAGAGACGCTAGCAGATGACTCCATGAAGCCCTTCACTCCTTCTGTTAATCCTCATTAATTTTAATCCTAAAAAATAATAAACATTGAATGTTACCTTGAGATGATGCCTGCGGCTCGACGTCATTTTCTTTCCCCTTGAAGTCATGAAAAGAAGAAGAATATTATTCTCACAGATGATGATGATGGTGACCCAAAAGACTGTTATTGTTATTATTATTATTGTTATTATTCTGACAGAACAAAGGGAGACTCACTCAGACATCTTGGCTTCTCTTTAGTGTCCGACTCTGTTAACAATCAGAGAAATGAAGGATTAAAATGTGCAGAAAATGAGCATATAGATTATAAATATTACAGAGTAGAAAACACAATTCAAATTAAAAACAGTCACAAAACTTTAAATCGGCTGCAGACACTGTTTTTAATAAATCAAGTGAACAAACATTATTTTAATCACATTATCATCTTCATATATATATATATATATATATATATTATATATTCAAGTTCTTTTCTAAACAAACTCTAATATTCAATATTATTGAATACATTTTGGCTTCAGGCTTTAAAAATAAAAAAATATTCAATATTTATTTTTTTTATTCTTAAAGTCTGAAGCCAAAATTTATCCTAACTGTTCCAATTTTTAAAAAATCTATTTTTAATGTTTTTCTTTCTATTCTGACCAAAAATTAAATTTATCTGATTTCTAATTATAATGATCATTTTCTAATTACTTGACAAAATGTTTTAAATAAATTCTAGTTTTCTTTTTAAAGATTTGTTTTATTGTTTTTTCGCAGGTAAATAATATTAATTCTGTTCAGCAGAACAAATGAGAATTATTTCAGAATAAAATTCATCTTAAAACATTTTAAATTACTATTTCTGTGAATTAATGTCAGTGAAAGTGGTCTGATGGTCTCTAATAGTCTCTGGTGGTCTAAGAACCCCTGCAGCGTCCCTCTCTGTCCCAGATCAGAGCAAATCCTGTCTCGGGGTCAAAGGTCAACGCTGATGATGATTTAACCAAACTCCATTTAAATTTTGACTCATTTTATCTCAAACCGTCTCAGATGTTTGACAACCAGACATATTATTATTATGATTATTACCTGTTCATCTCTCACATCAAACCTGGTTATCTACAGTTTTCCACTCAGACCTCAAACTGAAACGTGGTTCAGTTTTAAAGAGGTTTATTTGCAGCGGCAGCAGTAATCTGATATTCAGGGTTTTTTCCACTCAAAGGTCGCTGGAAACCTGAGAGCAAACGTGTTTTAACTCTGCAGGTAGTGGAGGAAAATAAGAGTTAAAAAACAAGTAGGAAGTTAAAGTGAAAGTGGAAATACTCCATTTTACTGATGTGATCAGAGGGAGCGATCAATATTCTCATTCTCACCGATAAACACATTAAAATAATTAGTTTTGATCCGTAGACATTGTCTTGAGTCAGTAGAACATGACAATATTTAATGTAAAATGATATCTGGACACATTTAGACTTTAACAGCCTCTCCTACCTTTTTAAAATCACGATCAATACTGAGATTTTTGACAAAACAACAAGAGGACACAAAAATGACTAAAAAGAGAGACAAAAAAAAACACAAAATTACTAGAAAGACACCAAAAAAAGAGAGACAACACTCTCAAACACCTACAAAAATACTATAAAGAGACATAAAAAGACACAAAATAACTAGAAAGAGACAAAAATAACCAAAAAGAGAAACAAGAAGATACAAAGCAACGACAAAAAGACACAAAACGACTAAAAAGAGACACAAAAAGACAAACCGACCACAACAAGACGCCTCACTCCTCCTGAGGAAAGTGAAGTGGTTCACTTTGAAAAAACTCTTATTTTGTCAAACTCCAGTCAAACATGAAAGCAGCAAAGATGTGATCAATACTTCTGATCAGTTTCTCACCTGCAGTGACGGAGGAGACGGAGGAGCGACCGGAGGACAAGGAGACTGAAACGTGAAATCCTGAGGAGTATTTATGTTGGACGGCCGTTCAGACGTTCCTCTTTTAAGGTCATGAAGGAACTGAGAGCTCCTGAAATACCTCCATCCTCTGACCTTTGACCTCCTGAACCCTCCATCACTGTGTCACTCCTCCTGTCTCAGGTCGTCTCCCTGCTGGACAAAAAGACAAAAGAGGAAAAGAAATTCAAATTAAGAGAAGAAGAGCAAGTGTTTTCAGGGTTTTCTTTTTTATTACTGATTATTGTTTCATCTTACTTTATCTCTCATGTGAAGCTCCTAGACCGTTTTTATCTTTGTACCATTTAACATTAGTTTAATAAAGTTTATATTAAATTAAACAAAGTTAAAAAAAAGTGATATTAAGTTAAACTAAATGTTTCTATCAAGGTACATGAAGTTAAATACACTTTAAATAAAGTTATATTTAGCTAAATTAAATAAAGATTATACTAATATTATGTTAATTGAATAAAGTTCATATTAAGTAAAATAATGACTATAGTAAGTTAAATGAACTTTATACTAAATTACACAAAGTCAAACAAAGTTTAAATGAAATTATATTTAATTAAATTAAATAAAGTTTATACTAAGTAATATTATATTAAGTTAACTAAGGTTAAATTAAATTAATTTATGTTAAATTATATTAAATTAAGTTTATATTAAATTAAACAAAGTTAAAAAAAAAAGTGATATTAAGTTAAACTAAATGTTTCTATCAAGTTACATGAAGTTAAATACACTTTAAATAAAGTTATATTTAGCTAAATTAAATAAAGATTATACTAATATTATGTTAAATTGAATAAAGTTCATATTAAGTAAAATAATGACTATAGTAAGTTAAATGAACTTTATACTAAATTACACAAAGTCAAACAAAGTTTAAATGAAATTATATTTAATTAAATTAAATAAAGTTCATACTTAGTAATATTATATTAAGTTAACTAAGGTTAAATTACATTAATTTATGTTAAATTATATTAAATTAAGTTTATATTAAATTAAGTTGAACAGATTCTATATTTTGTTGAATTAAACAAAGTTTATATTAAAACTTTAACTTAAGCTGAGATGTAGTGAAGTAGAAGTCGTAAAAGAAGAGTATTCATGATATTAAATCATGATGGAGTTTAGTCACATTTACATCATTTAACCACAAAAACAAAATGACCCACCTGATGTGTTGCTGCAGCTCAGATTCAGACGCCTGAACTGAAACAGAAATCAACAGTTAACAGAAAATTTATTGACAAACATGAAAAATCACACAAAAAAACCACACAAAACAATTAGGAAATCAAAGTGCTCACCTTCTGGACAGAGAAGATCAATACATTTTTCTCTAATCAGTGAAGGAACAAGGTGGTAAAAATAACAAGATAAAGACAGCTTCAAAACAAATAAATACGTGATTACTGGATTATTTTAACAAGCAGCAACCAGATAAACTGACACTAGAATTCACATTAAAATGCCACTAATATTCTAATAAGAAGTGTTTTTATTTTACTTTAATTTAACCATTAATACCTTAAAAAAAGGCTGAAAATTGGAAATTTAAGTGCAGTCGTTTAAGTTCTGTCCTCTGCTGACACCTTGTGGTCAATGAAGGGAACAACACCTTGAGCCCATCATAAACACTATATTAATGATAATAATTAATGGTTTTAAGAACTCGTTATAATGTGGTCATAAAGAGATACAACTGCAATAATATTAAATTTGATCTGCTTAAAAACACTACAAATAGATACAATGTGTTATAATCTATTACAATGTTTTTATGCTGCTTACTAATAATAAATGAGGGGAAGAAAAAGAGAAAATAAAAAGTATTAAAGCAAAGCTCACAGAAATATGATGACTATTAATTAGATATATAATAAAGTAAATGTGTGCAGTGGTTAAGGAAAGGAAAAAAGAAGGAGTTGTAATTTGCCCGCCTGTCAGTAACCTACTCATTAAAATGTAAATTGTGTAGATTTTAAAAATATTTAAATTTATAAATATTCACTTGAGCGTCAAAAGGAAAGCTCTGGAAAGACCAGCAGGTCAACCTTGAGCTCATAAATATTTATCTTTTTCTTTGTTTTAAAACATTTGTTAAAAATAATAAAAGTATTTTAGCATCAACGTTCACCTCAGGGTTTTTTTTTCATGTTTTGATCAATTAAAAAGTAAAAAGTGTGAAAAAAAATCATCTAAATGACTGAACATTAAAAATAGAAAATAAAAACAAGAGCAGCTGCTGAATGTCTTCTGGTGGATTTAAATTTAAAGACAGAAAACCTGACGATGACGACGAGTCCGACGGCGGGAAAACAAATTTATTAGAAAACACTACGAAGCAGGAAGTTCATGCAGCGCAGAGGAGAACAGGAAGTCACTCTCCAGAATAAAAGCCTGACGTTGGGGAGCCAGAGAGAGAGGAATTTAAAAAAAAAACGTACAAAATCAGACCGAAGATGAAACTTACAGTTTTAATGAAATAAAAACGATATTTTAAAAATCCCATAAATTCCATAAAAAGCGCTAAAAGCCGACCAGAAGTCTTTAGGCGGTCTCGAACATCTTCTTCCTGTCGGCTTTGTCCTCGATGTTCTTACGCCAGTCGCCGACGGCCTCAGCAGGCTGCAAAGATGCAAACAGTCGTCAACAAGTGTTTGTTTACCTGTTTACCTGTGTTTGTCCTCCTCCTGCAGGGACTCACCTCCTCCTTCACCTCCTTCTTGACCTGCTTCAGGTTGGCCCTCAGGTCCAGGTTGACGGTGTGTTTGGAGCCCAGCAGAGCTTTCAGCATGGCGTCGGCCGACATGCGAACTTTCTTCAGAGCCGGTTTCTTCACGCCGGCGAGGTCCACCACTTTGATCTTCAGGTCTTCAATCTGAGGGAGGAGCCATTAAATAACATCAAAAGACTCTTTAAAACACCTGATGCTTCATCACGTCCTGCTGACACCACTGAAAATAGTCCCAAAAATACTCCACTTCCTGTTTCTGTGACAAAACCACAGTGGGTAGATCAATCAGTGTATTTATATTTACAACCTGGATTATTAAATACAGCACATTTAATTTATAACAGGCCCGTTTTATTGTATTTTTATCTTTTTCTCATCTTTTTTATATTTCTGTCAATGCATTCATTTTTTATTTTATTATTATTTGACTTATAATAGATAAAGTATTTTATTTCAAATAATACTAGCTCTCTTTATCATTTATAGAACTTTATTTATGTATTTCTATTTATCTATTATTTGTTATATATTTGTTGGCATGTTTGTGAAAATAACCAAAAGTTTTGAAGCTGAACATTTTCAACTAAATAAGAAAATAAGCTGCAGAGAAAGTTTAAGGTGTTTAAAGTTTCAGGGTTTGACAAGCAATTTATTTTAATATTCATATCAACGCTCTGGACATTTGCACTTATTTTTTGTAATTTATTTATAATAAATAGTTTACCAATAATAATTCATTCTTCTTCTGATATTATCATTTATAATGATAATATTATATTATTTGTTACACATAAAACACTATAAAACAAACATAAGTTGTGAAGGTGTAGAGAAGTAAAGCTATAAATCCACAGGTGGGGAACTAAAGCTGCCCTAGTTATTATTATTATTATTATTATTAATACATCACTAACTAGAGGCTCATCAGACAGACTATCTTTAATAAAAATATGTCCTGAAGAATTCAGAAAGATGAAAAAAGGGGGGCTATCAGAGGAGGATGAGAAACAGAAACTCTCCAGCTGTTAGAAACTGATCAGTGTGAATCACTTTTTGGCAGCCTGTTGCCGTGGCAACGCCACCTAAAGCGCCAGCAGGGTCACCTCTTTATCGGTTTTGTTGACTTTGGTCTGCAGGTCGTAGCGCTCTTCATCCACTTTGTCGATGAGGGCGTGAAGCTTTCTGCAGGTATCCTGAGGACAGAGAGCGAGATCAGTCACTGATTATTAACTGATTATTAACTCATTATTCTCTGATTATTAACTGATTATTAACTCATTATTTTCTGATTATTAACTAATTATTCTCTGATTATTAACTGATTATTAACTCATTATTCTCTGATTATTAACTGATTATTAACTCATTATTCTCTGATTATTAACTCATTTTTCTCTGATTATTAACTGATTATTAACTCATTATTCTCTGATTATTAAGTGATTATTAACTGATTATTAACTCATTATTCTCTGATTATTAACTCATTATTAACTGATTATTAACTAATTATTAACTGATTATTAGCTGATTATTAACTCATTATTCTCTGATTATTAACTGATTATTAACTCATTATTCTCTGATTATTAAGTGATTATTAACTGATTATTAACTCATTATTCTCTGATTATTAACTAATTATTAACTCATTATTCTCTGATTATTAACTGATTATTAACTCATTCTGTGATTATTAACTCATTATTCTCTGATTATAACTAATTATTAACTCATTATTCTCTGATTATTAACTCATTATTCTCTGATTATTAACTCATTATCAACTCATTATTCTCTGATTATTAACTGATTATTAACTCATTATTTTCTGATTATTAACTCATTATCAACTCATTATTCTCTGATTATTAACTGATTATTAACTCAGTATTCTCTGATTATTGACTAATTATTAACTCATTATTCTCTGATTATTAAGTGATTATTAACTGATTATTAACTCATTATTCTCTGATTATTAAGTGATTATTAACTCATTCTCTGATTATTAACTCATTATTCTCTGATTATTAAGTGATTATTAACTGATTATTAACTCATTATTCTCTGATTATTAAGTGATTATTAACTCAGTATTCTCTGATTATGAAGTGATTATTAACTCATTATTCTCTGATTATTCACTTCATTCATTCATTCGTCCACATTTGCTTGTGTTTCGTTGCTTCCTCCAGTCATGAGGTAAGTAAGTAAAAATGAAAAAAAGTGACTTTTAATGCACATGTAAACGTTAAAATAAAACTTTTTAATGACATATTAACTAACGAGCTGCTTCATGTCTATACATACCTACAGAGTTTATTAAATGTTTTATTCTTCCACCCAGTGTCAGGTGTTTTCCACCTCTGCTCTAAATGAACAGTATTACTTATATCTGTAATGGGTAATCCACCGCCCTTTAAATGATATAGACATAGATATGTGTTGACATGTGAAACGTCTCACCATGAGGGCGGCGTGGTCTCCCCTGGTGTTGGGTGGAGAACAATGCTCAGCGATGTAGGCCTGCTTGGCAGCAGCGATGTCCTTCTTCTCCTGTTGGATCCAGCCTGCAGCGATCTGCAGCATCAAACTCTGAGGAAACAAAGAAACCTCCAGCAGTGACACACTGCTCTCTGGAAAACATCCATGCATCAGGCTTTAGGTGGTCAGAGAGGACCTTTAGGGGGTGTGTATGTCTCACTGTCAAAAGAAAAACTACAAAACTGAGTCAAATATAACTTTAAAACTGTCCTGCAAGTCGAAGAGAATTGATTATTATTATTATTGTTAAGAACAGAAACATAACATCACTGGATTCTTGTTTGTTTGTCTGATGCTGGAGGTGTAGCTGCTCTATAATAACTTCATATATTTCAGAGAGAAGATGATGAAGAGGACGGTGGTCTACCTTCAGATGATGCCGGCGGCTCGAGGACATCTTCTTCCTGTGAAGATCAGAAACCACTTTTAATCAGCAGGAAACAGATTAAACGTAAAACTAGAGCGTAATTTTATGATCCAAACTGTTTTTATCTTCAGGAGGAAATATAAAAGCTTCAGCAGCCTCCTCTTCCTCACTGTGTCGTTGTAATTCTAAGTTCAGCCACTAGAGGCTGAGCTGCTCCACCATATACACTGTATACATATATTATACATGCACTTTATCTATCTATATACATAGAGGGAGATAAATAAAGTTCTATCTTACCTATGCAGAAAAAATATCTTTGTCACTTTGCCCAATTAATTTAATTTTCCAGGTCAATCCTCCAGAAAATATATTATTCTTAACTTTATAAACCAGCTTCAAAAATCTAAATAAAATATCTTTTTTTACACAACTCCTACTTCCTCCTTCCTTACTTGCTGTTCTTTTAGCCCTTCTGTCATCTCTCCATCCTCCTTCCTTCAGCTTTCTTCCCCTCTTCCTTTATATATTTCATTTTCTCTTTTCACCATTTTCTTTCCTCTCTTTCATCCTTATTTCCTACCTTCCTTCCTTCCTTATTTTTAATGGTCTGTTTTCATAATCTCTTTCCTTCTGTCTTTCCACCCTGTTTTCTTTTCTTTCCTCAGTCAGTCATTTCTTTCTTCTTTCCATCTTTCATTCTTTCCTTTCTTTATTCATCCATTCCACTTTTGGATATTTCCTTTCTTTCCATCTTGCCTTCTTCTCTCATCGATCGTCCTTCTTTCCTCACTTCATTTTGTCTCTTTCCATCATTCTTTTTTCATTATTTCTTTCTGTCCTTTTATTTTCTTTCCATCATATCTTCTTCTCTTGTTCAGTCCTTTGTCCCTTCTGTTTTTCCACCCTATCACTCTCCTCCTTCATTTCTTTCCTTTTCCCCTCTTTCTTTCTTTCCTTTTCTCATCCAGCTGATATAACAGATCTAAACTCTCACTCCTCACAAGAGTTTTTCTTTATTTTGGACACTTCTGACTTTAAACTCATTTATTTCTCCTCACTTCTTCTGGGTATAAAACACTGAACATGGCTGAAGAAAGATGGCGGCACTTACTCAGACATGATGGCAGCTTCTGTTCTTCACGACCTGAAGAAGGAAAAGAAGTGATGGAGGATCAGCGATCGACTCTCTGCTTAAATATCAGAGCTCCTCGATATGAAACGTGATCCATCAAAACAGATGATGAGCAGCTGAGTGGTGACAGAGCTAAGTTTGGTGCTCAAAGTTTGGGTCAAATGTCAGCGCCGGCGGCCTCGATAAGCTCCTTTACAGGTGTCCAGAACTCAATCTCCTCTGGGAGTTAACACTTCAACTCCTTCTGAGGAGCAGAAATGTGCAGCGACAGCGAGTCCAGCGCCAAAACATCTTTCAGGACACAAACCGTCACGCCACCGAGACAAAACCGTCCTCAGAATCAGATGTCAGGAGTTATTTTTTACTCCAAATAATTCAGGCTTTTATTTCTCCAGCCTCATTAAGACACAACAACGACAAGATGCCAGCACAGGCAGATTTTAACACTCCATAAAAGACTAAAAGAAGAATTTACAAGCCTGGAAAATATACTGCATGTTTTTTTAAATTTTGTTTTAAATATTTAAAAATAATACAAACTTCAGAAACTCAAAAAAAAACTCAAGTTATTTAAGCAATTTTCCTTCTGGATAAATAAAGTTCTTATTTTTATCTTAAAAATCTTAACTGTAAAAAATAAATAAATCTTTGTCATTTTATCTTTTGATTTGGACCAATCCTGCAGAAAGTATTATTTCTTAACTTCAAAAATCTAAATAAAATATTTTTTAAAATGTCATAAAAAATAATCATTCTTCACAACTCTTAGCTTCATCATTTATTTTTCCTGACGCTCTTCCAGACTCTAAAAAACAGGTAAAGCTTCAAACTACCTGCTAAGACTAAAAACAATAAAGAGCCATCATCTTCTGTCAAATCCAACAGATCCCAGGACCAGAAATCCAAACGTCCGGTCTCTTTTTCCAGCTGAATGATGGGCTGGGCTCGTTGAAGCCAGCAGCTCTCAGTCCTCTGCTTCACCCCGGATCACATTTCCATCCACTTACTAACAAACCTCAGAGGTCAGATCGACACCGACAGGACTCCCAGAAAGACTCTGATCCACTCAGCTGCTTCGTATCCGTTTACTGGCTTTGTTCAGGCATGCAGAGGAGGAAGAGGAGGAGGAAGAACGAGAAACTGGGCTCACCTACGACAAGACAAGAGAGGAGGAGAAGGAGGAAGAGGAGGGCAGCAGTGGGAAGAAATCATCCCCGGGGTGTTTATATATACGAGGGCTCGGTTATGGATATGGAGCTCCTGTTTATGGAAATGCAGGATCCTCAGACCAATCGGCCGGCAAGCTCCGGAAATATCGAGGCATCGTCGAGGAGGAGCCTGAGATCAGTTTAGGAGTCCGCTCCATGCCACCGGGGCTCTATAAAAGGGAGGAAAAAAGGACCATAAAACCATCAAGAGTCCAAAACGTTTCACCAGATGAAGACTGAAGAAAAATGTCTACAAATAGGTGTGAAACAACCACAAAGACGCCAAGACCTGTAAAAACAGATAAGAAATGAGCACAAGGAGGCACAAAATGAGCAGAAAGGAACCCAAACACACCGCAATAAGATGTGACTAGAAACATAAAAAAGACGACAAAATGATGAAATATAGGTGAAAAACACAAAAATGGCTGGAAATCAATAAAAAATTACTACAAATTCAAAATGACCAAACAGACATAAAATGACTACAAATAGGTGCAAAACAATCACAGAGAAATGAACCGACATCTAAAAATAGATAAGCACTGACTAAGATACACAAAATGACTAGAAAGAAACCAAAATAGACTACAAGAAGATCAAAAATCACTATAAACAAATATAAACTATACTCTACTATATATACTACACTATATAAACTACAAATGACAACAAGACAGTACAAAATGACTAAATATAGGTGTAAAACAACCACAAAGACACCAAAATAAACTACAAAAACATGCAAAATGACTAGAAATAGATGCAAAACAATCACTAAAACAAAAAAAACGTTGACTAACAACCCCAAATTACTAAATATGAGTGTAAAAAAAACTCACATGCAAAGACATCTAAAATTAGATTGACTATGATCGACAAAATGACTAGAAAGAAACCCAAATAGACTACAAGAAGAAGCAGAACTACAAAACCAAAAAAAGATGACAAGTGACCCAAAATGACTGAATATAGATGTAAAAAAACACAAAGAAACACAATGATGTCTGTAAATAGATTCAAATCAACCACAGAGACCCAGAATACCAGAAAAAATGACAAAAAAACCAACTACAGAACAGAAAAATGATCACAATCCACCCCAAATGACAAAAAGAGAGAAAACTACCACAAAATGACCATAAATAGGAGCAAAACTACCACAAAATGACCATAAATAGGAGCAAAACTACCACAAAATGACCATAAATAGGAGCAAAACTACCACAAAATGACCATAAATAGGAAGAAAACTACCACAAAATGACTATAAATAGGAGCAAAACTACCACAAAATGACCATAAATAGGAAGAAAACTACCACAAAATGACCATAAATAGGAGCAAAACTACCACAAAATGACCATAAATAGGAAGAAAACTACTACAAAATGACCATAAATAGGAGGAAAACTACCACAAAATGACCATAAATAGGAAGAAAACTACCACAAAATGACCATAAATAGGAGCAAAAATACCACAAAATGACCATAAATAGGAGCAAAACTACCACAAAATGACCATAAATAGGAGCAAAACTACCACAAAATGACCATAAATAGGAAGAAAACTACCACAAAATGACCATAAATAGGAGCAAAACTACCACAAAATGACCATAAATAGGAAGAAAACTACTACAAAATGACCATAAATAGGAGGAAAACTACCACAAAATGACCATAAATAGGAGCAAAACTACCACAAAATGACTATAAATAGGAAGAAAACTACCACAAAATGACCATAAATAGGAGCAAAAATACCACAAAATGACCATAAATAGGAGCAAAACTACCACAAAATGACCATAAATAGGAGCAAAACTACCACAAAATGACCATAAATAGGAAGAAAACTACCACAAAATGACCATAAATAGGAGCAAAACTACCACAAAATGACCATAAATAGGAAGAAAACTACTACAAAATGACCATAAATAGGAGGAAAACTACCACAAAATGACCATAAATAGGAGCAAAACTACCACAAAATGACTATAAATAGGAGCAAAAATACCACAAAATGACTATAAATAGGAGCAAAACTACCACAAAATGACTATAAATAGGAGCAAAACTACCACAAAATGACTATAAATAGGAGGAAAACTACCACAAAATGACTACAAATAGGAGCAAAACTACCACAAAATGACCATAAATAGGAGCAAAACTACCACAAAATGACCATAAATAGGAGCAAAACTACCACAAAATGACCATAAATAGGAGCAAAACTACCACAAAATGACTACAAATAGGAGCAAAACTACCACAAAATGACTATAAATAGGAGGAAAACTACCACAAAATGACTATAAATAGGAGCAAAACTACCACAAAATGACCATAAATAGGAGCAAAACTACCACAAAATGACCATAAATAGGAGGAAAACTACCACAAAATGACCATAAATAGGAGCAAAACTACCACAAAATGACTACAAATAGGAGCAAAACTACCACAAAATGACTATAAATAGGAGGAAAACTACCACAAAATGACTACAAATAGGAGCAAAACTACCACAAAATGACCATAAATAGGAGCAAAACTACCACAAAATGACTATAAATAGGAGCAAAACTACCACAAAATGACCATAAATAGGAAGAAAACTACCACAAAATGACCATAAATAGGAGGAAAACTACCACAAAATGACCATAAATAGGAAGAAAACTACCACAAAATGACCATAAATAGGAGGAAAACTACCACAAAATGACCATAAATAGGAGCAAAACTACCACAAAATGACTACAAATAGGAGCAAAACTACCACAAAATGACCATAAATAGGAGGAAAACTACCACAAAATGACCATAAATAGGAGCAAAACTACCACAAAATGACCATAAATAGGAGCAAAACTACCACAAAATGACTACAAATAGGAGCAAAACTACCACAAAATGACTATAAATAGGAGCAAAACTACCACAAAATGACCATAAATAGGAGCAAAACTACCACAAAATGACTACAAATAGGAGCAAAACTACCACAAAATGACCATAAATAGGAGGAAAACTACCACAAAATGACCATAAATAGGAGGAAAACTACCACAAAATGACCATAAATAGGAGCAAAACTACCACAAAATGACCATAAATAGGAGCAAAACTACCACAAAATGACTACAAATAGGAGCAAAACTACCACAAAATGACTATAAATAGGAGCAAAACTACCACAAAATGACCATAAATAGGAGCAAAACTACCACAAAATGACTACAAATAGGAGCAAAACTACCACAAAATGACTATAAATAGGAGCAAAACTACCACAAAATGACCATAAATAGGAGCAAAACTACCACAAAATGACTACAAATAGGAGCAAAACTACCACAAAATGACCATAAATAGGAGTAAAACTACCACAAAATGACTACAAATAGGAGTAAAACTACCACAAAATGACTATAAATAGGTGGAAAATGACCACATAAGAGGAGGTTTATTAACTGAGTGAATCAGAAACAGATTTCTGTTTTTAATGACTGCAGTTTGGCCTCAGGTGGTTTAGCCTCTGAGGATAAAGATTGGAAACGTTAAGAAAATACTTAATGAATACACAGAGCAAAAGAAAAAAACCCTTAAAGCTAGCAGACTGTTCTAACTGAAGTGAAATGACTTAAAGTCTGCTGTCACCACTAACTTTATGTCTATTTATGCGACATATTTAAGAATTAAATGAATCACGTTCAGGGATGTTATGTTTGGATTAGAAGGTGATTAAAGGACTTTTAAGAGGATTTTAGGGATGCCTGACTCTTCAGAGGCCAGACTTCACGGAGGATTTCCTGACTCAGCGTTTTCCATGTTGTTTCATCAACTCAAGTATTGAAAAAGTCTCATAGGACAGAAACCAGCAGAGAAACTTGGAACTGTTTTATTGCTCAAAATAAAGTGCTGAGCGAAGCTCACATTTCTGCCGTCTATAAATATGATCGGTTAGCATTTCATCTTGGATTGTGCGTCGCAGAGAGGCTTCCAGACCTTTCTCTGGCTGCAGGAGGCCCCTCTCATATTAACACTGGCTATAAAAACATGTGGGCATGAGTTCAGGTAGGCAGGAAGGCAGATTTTCCATGAGCATAAAGTTACGCTGTGGCTCACTCATAAAAAAAAAACATTCGATTGAGATTCATCTCAGGGGAGATTTACCTGACAAAAAGATGCAAAATGTATATATAAAACATCTACAAAACATAAGAGCAACTACAAAAGATCTAAAATGAACTAAGATGATTCCAAACGACTAACAACAGGTGTAAATTGACCACAAAGAGATGGAAAACCATCACAGAGATAGGATCCACACTTGGCTGTGAACCTCTCCAGTGAGGATACCAAACCGGACCCCCTCAACACCTCCGCTTCACCTAAAAATAAAAGTTATGAACAGAACTGATGACAAAGGGCAGCCTGGAAATAAATCTGACTTCCTGAAGGCAATGTGGACTAAAATCTGACACTGGTAATACGGGACCGAACAGTTCATACAGGGGGTCTGGTACCCCATACTCCCAGAGCACCCCCCACAGGACTCACCGAGGGACAGCCGAACGCCTTCTCCAAGGCCACAAAGCACTTCCCGATGGACCCTCCTCTCCAGCACAGACCTTACCAGGGAGGCTGAGGAGTGTGATCCCCTATGACTGGAACACACCTTCCAAACCCCTTTATAAAAGGGGAACAACAACCTCGGTCTGCCAGTCCAGAGGCACTGTCCCTGATGTCCACATGATGTTGCAGAGACGTGTCAAGTCGCACAACATCCAGAGCCTTTAGGAACTCTGGGCGGACCTCATCCACCACCGAGGAGCTTTTTAACCACCTCAGTGACCTCAACCCCAGGAACAGGAGGAGCCTCAGGGTCCCCAGACTCTGCTTCCTCATTGAAAGGCACGATGGTGGAATTGAGGAGGTCTTCGAAGTATTCTCCCCACAGACTCACAACATCCCGAGTCAAGGTCAGCAGTGCCCCATCCCCACCACACACAGTGTTGATGGTGCACTGCTTCCCCCTCCTGAGACGCCGGATGGTGGAGCAGAATTTCCTCGAAGTCGTCTGGAAGTCATTCTCTGTGGACTCACCGAACTCCTCCCATGCCCAGGTTTTTGCCTCAGCGACCATTGAAGCTGTTTTCCATTCAGCCTGCCGGTACCCATCAGCTTCCTCCAAAGTCCCACAGGCCAAAAACGTCCTTCTTCAGCTTGACGGCATCCCTCACCGTTGGTGATCACAAATGGGTTCGGGGATAGCAGCCTCGTCAGGCGGCCCCAACAAAGGAGGCACCGAACATGGCCCATTTGGGCTCAATGTCCACCACCCCCCCCGTCCCCCGCTCGGCTGACAGGGGACTCTGCCAGATGGTCCCAGCAGAGCCTCACAATACGTTTGCCAGGTTGGACTATGCCAGTCCCACCATCAGTTGACAACTCCACCCTTCACAAGTATTCAAGACATGCGGTCGCAAATCTGGTGACACAACCACAAAGTCGATCATCCACCTGCGGCCTGTGTTGATAATGTTTGTTATATAAGCAGTATATAACAAACATTATCAACACTAAAAGTCACTCCTCCTTCACCAGTTTCACTAACAACTGGAACTTTGTGAGACAAATTTAAAGTGATATTTAAAAAGATCAGGTCCTGAATTATACAAACTGCAGCTGATACAGCAGTCAATATATAGAGAGTTATTTCAATAACTAGGTATGTGCTACAGCACAGATGAATTACTGAACTGGTCTACTGAACTTACACTATGTTACTGAAGTATTTCTGGTAGAAGATAAGGGAGCATCAGCAGTGATCGATCAAAAGTGATCGGTATCTTCATCCATTTCCTCCTGCTTCAGACCACATCCATGGTCCTCCAGAGCGCCCTCACCTGCCTGAACGGCTGCAGGCCGGTAGCATCACCAGGACTTCCGTCAGCATCAGGGCTAACACTGGTACCCCACAGAGGTGAGTCCTCAGCCCCATACTCTACACCCTGTTCACCTACAACTGTCGCCTCCCACAAGGACAACATCATCCTGAAGTCTGAGGACGCCGCCTCAGTGACAGGATGAAGCGTCCTACAGGAGGGAGGTGGACAGTCTGGTGTCCTGGTGTGAGGACAAGAGGAAGGAGATGATAGCGGACATGAGGAAGGAGAGGAGACCTCATCAGCCACGGTTCATCCAGGAGCTGCTTTAAATAGCTGGGTGTCCACATCAGCGAGGAGCTCACCTGGACACTTGATCATGATCGATCAGCCGTGATCGATCAGCAGTCATCGATCAGCCGTGATCGATCAGCCGTCATCGATCAGCAGAAGCAGCAGTGGGCAGAGCTGTAAACATGCTCCAGGAGGTGGAGGAGGTGCTGACAGATCTGAGGGAGGTGCAGACAGCAGACATGATGATGGAGCAGGAGGCATGCTGGGAATGTGGCGGTGTCAGGGACGGGGGGGCGTTCAGGGTCCTGGCAGAGCGTCGGGTCGTCGTTTCCTCCTGGAGCTTCAGGAATGTTCTGAACAGCAGGTCTGAGAGCAGTGTGGCCTTTCCTCACTATGCAGCAGCATTAATAACTATATGTTTATGTTTACATGGAGCCCATTCATAAAACCGGAGGTGGTGGTAGTAGTTTGTCTGGATGCATCCACCATCTGCCAGTGTCTGTTTCACCTCTGGATGGAGTGAAGTTAGACCTTCACTGCCTGTCAACACAAGGTCATTTTTCTTCTAAAATGACAAAATGAAACCAATGTTTTTCACCAGAACAATCCTCTGAAGTATGAGCACAACACTGAGCCGCCAGAGGTGGAAAGTACTTCATTTACTCAAATACTACACTACTCTGTAGAGAGAAACAACATCATTGTGTCGTTTACAAGCTTTCATGTAATGGAGTAGTAGAATAACAATGAAAGTGAAATCAATTTAAATTAAGTAAAATACTGATATACTCACGTGAAGTATCTATAGAACGATCCCAAAAGACTACAAAATGTGCAAAACAACTAAAATAAATATAAAACAGAAAAGTTATACTACAGATGACACCTATATACTTAAGTACGTCGTACCAAGAGGCAAAAAGTTACAACAAGATTATGCAAACAGAAAAAAAAGGACTAGACGACCCCAAATGACCGCAAAGAAAGCAAAAATGTCCAAAAATATATTCAAATCAACTTCAAGGAGATGCAAAATGACTACAAAAAGATACAAGATTATTATAAAAGATGCAAAATGACTACAAAAAGATACAAAGTTATTATAAAAGATGCAAAATGACTACAAAAAGATACAAAATTATTATAAAAGATGCAAAATGACTACAAAAAGATACAAAATTATTATAGAAGATGCAGAATGACTACAAAAAGATACAAAATTATTATAGAAGATGCAGAATGACTACAAAAAGATACAAAATTATTATGAAAGATGCAAAATGACTACAAAAAGATACAAAATTATTATAGAAGATGCAAAATGACTACAAAAAGATACAAAATTATTATAGAAGATGCAGAATGACTACAAAAAGATACAAAATTATTATGAAAGATGCAAAATGACTACAAAAAGATACAAAATTATTATAGAAGATGCAAAATGACTACAAAAAGATACAAGATTATTATAAAAGATGCAAAATGACTACAAAAAGATACAAGATTATTATAAAAGATGCAAAATGACTACAAAAAGATACAAAATTATTATAAAAGATGCAAAATGACTACAAAAAGATACAAAATTACTATAAAAGATGCAAAATGACTACAAAAAGATACAAGATTCCCTTGAAATACAGTTTAACAGATTTATTATTTCTCCTCCCAGTGTCAGGTGTTTACCACCACTGTGCGAAATAAACAACATGATTGATTAACAGAATATTTTTAATGTTTCTGTAATGGTTAATCCACCAGTTGAATTTTTTTAAAATAGAAAAAATATCAGAGAACATTATGATTATTTTTGACTGAGATGTTAAATATCAGTCATTTCCTGTCTCACTGAGAAAGAAAAGCATCCCAATTACAGATTATTATTAGAAATAACTATTTTTCTCTCTGTCATCTCCTGTCTTTTTATCATTTCTTCTGTCTTTTAACAAAGAGTCCTCTGTTTCTTACCTTCAGTCCTGAGGACAGTTCTGATGCTTTTCAGTGCCTGAAAGGAGGAAATGCTGCATCATTTAGAGATGCTTTCCTCCACTAAAGCAGCTGTAAAATCTTCTCTCCTGCTCCCTTCATTCACCTCTAATTGTGGCTGATGCTGCAGCTGTTATGTGAGGACACCATATAAATATAACCTGCTTTAACTCTGAGAAATGAGACGCACTCAAGACATTGTTGAGGTCGTCCAAAGAGACGTGACGGGTGAGATAAAGCATGCAGCTCATTTGCCAGCTGACAAACAGAGCCTGTTTTGGACATGACCACCATGTCAGTGCAGATCAGATTATCACGCTGCAGAACTGAGATCAGGACGAGGAGCTGGACCTGTGGAGATCAGCCTCCATTCAATAACTACAATAACTGCTGTCACTTTAATGCTTGTTTTTTTATTTCAGATGTGGATCAGTGTTATCTAAAATAAGATAAAAACATGATTATTTCCATCTTTACCTTTGTTTCATACTTATTTCTACATATTTCTCTGTTTATCCTACTTATTTACTGATGTTACTGCTTCTTATTTTGTTGCTCTATCCACTTTGCTGCTGGAACCCACCAGAAATAACCCATTTAAGGGACAAATAACAGATTATCTTATCTCATCTATGACAGACGATGACACAAAAAACTAAATCTCTTATTTGACAGCAACATGAAACTGAATGAAACCTACCTCGAACTGCACCAGGTCACATTTAAGATCATCTGCAAGAACAAAATCAAAGAAAAAAATTAAGATATTAAAACAAATGTCCACAAATAATGACACTAGATTCAAAAACTCACCTCATCCGATCCAAATGGACGTTTCCATTTCAGTTAATAATAATAATCATAACTTAAAAAAAACAAAAAAAAGGGCTTTAAATCAAATCAGGAAACAAAGTTTAGTCAGTTGGACCCCAACTCACAACATAGGAATAGACACAAAATAGACTAAATTTGTGATCCAGGTTTGATTTTTTTTCATTTGTAAAGTTTGTCAGACATGTTTTTGTCTTTAGTCTTTTGTGAACAAACAAATAGACAACAATGAACATATGAAACAATAAAACAGAATTAAGGGGGTTTTTTGGTACAGATTGTCACCAAGATTCTTGTATTAAATTACAGAAATCCTACAGAACCTGAACGCTCAAACTTGTTGAAAAAAGGCGTGTAAATGTTCGTCATAAAATATCACATTAGCAATGGATTAGCATAAAGAGCTAGCTTGTATTTCTGCAATGAGCACACAAGAGGAGCCAAGTGCAAACGACTATTTAATGAGACATTTTAGGTGACTAAAAAGGTTATAATTTACTTTTAATGAGTGAAAGAGTTGCCATGGTAACGACCTCTCAATCAGCAGGTAGCCGTGCTCTAAATCATCCTCTGCTTTATGGTCTGTTTGACTCTAAATGGGACCATGATTTACTGAATGAACATCAAGACTAGAAACTAGAGACTGAGACCATAAACTCATGTTTACAGTGTTTACTGAGGGGATAAAGCAGACAGAAGTAGGATCATTTTCTACTAGACTGATATAGAACCAGAGGAGTCGCCCCCTGCTGGCAGCTTTAAGACTCTTCACTGTTCACAAACTCAACAAGACTAATAACAGGATGAACATGAAGCTTCTGCATTTAATGTAACAGCAACAAGAAGAGAAACATCACACGTCTGTCTGAACAGTTTAGAAAAGATGACATGATGCTGGAGGCTGAGTTAAACTTCTGCAGGAGAGGAGTCACTGTTAACGTTAATCTGTTCAGTGTTTGATTTATTTTATCCACTAACAATGTGACATGAGGCGATAATGACACTATATATTTAGTATAATTACATTAATTAGATCAGGTTTTAAAAATAGCCAAACTCTGCCAGAGTTTGCAATGGTCAGGCAGGTCAGGCAACATTAATTCATTTTATATTTAATGTAGGAAGTTTAAATTCTAAAGTTGAAACTAGTTTACTACTGTAAATTTTAATTGTTAAACACTGACCCAAGAAAGTGTTTGTGAGCTGTTCTATGCTGAAAAGTAAAAAATATTAAAGTTATGTAGATCCCAACAGATGAACAGATGCTCAGTCAACACAATAATTAAAGTTATTAAATATCTGGATTTTAGATTCTGACTCCAACTTTGGAAAATATCCCAACGTTTTCATAGAGAAGCATAAGTCAGCCTCGTGTACTATTACTGACAGTACATGCAGTAAAAATACATCACAGTACAGCGTTGATACGAGGCTAAAGCAAAAGGCAGAGTTTTGTTCCAATGGCAGATATCCAAAAACTACCTGAAACCTGCTTCCTCCTCCTCAGGTTTACTGCTGAAGTTTCATTTGGAAAGTAAAAACTGTGGATATAATAATACTAAAGAGTGACAGGTTTTATTATAACTGAATGTTTGCTGTGAACCTGAGGAGACCCTCGTTCATCACTTCCTGTCCTTAAAAAAACGACCATCTCTGAGAATTAACGCTGCTAAAACCTGCACTGTCTTTTCTTTGGCTAAGATTTAGGATATGAGGCATTTTGGAATAAAACCCTTCCTCTACAAAGACCTGAAACGTGTCCTGAAAAGTTTAAGCCCATCGATCGGTGACATTTAAACCAGATCTAGTTTAACTATCAAACATCTTCTTCCTGTCAGACTTGTCTTCAATGTTTTTACGCCAGTCGCCGACATCACGCAGCTGCTTGTCCTGTGAACACAGAAGAATTTCAGTTATTTCAGTAAAGTGATTAAATTATAAAACACAGCAAAAGAGGGAAAGAAGCAGCAACGTTTCATTACCAGCTCTGTGGAGAAACTCAGAGAACAGAAAAGAGTATTTTTTACAGATCAAATTTACTGTGAACAAGTTATAAGTGACAATGAAATGATAGAATAAGTAATAATAATAACAAATGTCTATTTTATACTAAAAAAAATGTTAGATTTTTAACAGCAAAAAAAATAAATTCATTCACTACTTTTTCCCATGCTTGTTATAGTCATTGTTGATAATTTCCTGTCTAGTCAAGCATTTATATTTATTTATTAGTAGTCACAAACACATTTTCATGTGTTCAATAATTTTGAACAAAAATAAAAACAGTCTAGGAGCTTCACTAAAGAGGTATTTTAAGTTACTAGACTCACCTCCTCCTTCACCTCCTTCTTGACCTGCTTCAGGTTGGCCCTCAGGTCCATGTTGACGGTGTGTTTGGAGCCCAGCAGAGCTTTCAGCATGGCGTCGGCCGACATGCGAACCTTCTTCAGACGGGGCCGCTTGAACTTTCCCCTCAAGTCCACAATCTTAATGTTGAGATCTCTGACCTTCAGGACAGAAGCCAGACTCAGACTGTTGGTATATAACATGTGTTTTATTTGAGGTGAATGACGGTTCATATTCTCACCTCGTTCAGGACCATGTTCAGTTTGAACTCTATGCAGTATCTCTCCTCCTCGCTGATGTCGATCTGCTGATGGAGTTTCCTGCAAAGTTCCTGAACAGAAGAGGACATTTCCTGTTTTGAGTTGAGCTTTCAGCAAATTAATCTGACCATCTGATCATTTTCAGACAACAGTCTGACCCACAGAAATGAGACTTGTGATTAGCTAAATGAAAATTAATGAAAAATAAATTAGCCAATTTTCTGCAACAGTCAGAGGTAGGAAGTAGTCTTTACTATCAGATGTTATTTAGTTTAATAAAATGAACAGTGGTACAGATAGGGTGCCACCATTACTGTTTATATTCTCAGCTGGGGTATGGACTGGAAGTGATATGGAGGAAAGATGCCACCGCCGAATGAAATGCACGCGCAGAATGCAAAGTCCAATGCTCAATCCAATTCACCGTATACATGCACGCCTTGTGCGACTAACAACCGAGTTATCTTGGGGTCTTAATCCGACTGCAATTGTCCAATTTGTAGTCAAACTAAGGTGTAGACATGAAAATAGTAACTTGATCTTAGTTGGGTTAAGCCAGTAAGTCAGATTATAACACTCCCATGTAAACGCACTGAGTGTTAATTAGATTAAAGTCACAGCATAACGTTATTTTGTGGCTTCGATGCTCCCATGAAGCAGAATGACAGCAATGTGCTTCTGAATGGTTGTTTTTATTTTGAAAAGCTCCCAGACAGCTCAGTGAAGACATCCATAATATGCTCCATGTGTCGAATTACAATATCAGGAAAGTCCTTCCAGCTAATCAGCTGCACTAGCGTTAGCTCATAGCTAATCAGATGGATGCTAACAGCTAACAGGCTAAAGCTACTATTTAGCAGTGTCCACAGACCTGAGGATGAAACTAAATGAGATGATCTGAAGAACTGATGGAGATGATCAGTAATAGATGTTTAACGGTAGAAGAAATGGTGTTAATCGTTTGTCAGCCCCCGTTTTTATCTCCACGCCTCAGTAAAGTGAAGCAGCTCCTCCTCCTCCTCCTCCTCACCTCCAGCTCCTCCCTGGAGTAGGGCAGCTCCAGAGGAGGACACTTCTCTGCCAGGAACTTCTCCCTCTCTCCAATCTTCTCATTGGCTTCAGCCTCCAACAAGTTGGTGGCCACCAGTAGCATACATCCCTGTAGAAGAAGACACCGACTCCTCAGTATTTACCAAACTTCATAATAAATGCTCTCCTCACTTCTTACCTTCAGAGTGTGCTTACGCCTCGCAGACAGTCTCTTCCTGCAGGTCAGAACACAAGACATTAGAAAAGTTTCCCAACTGTTCCTATAAAGTTGTGGAAATCTAACAAACAGAACAAGAAACACATTGACTGCTGTCAACTCACTCATCAGCCATCTTAGCGGCAGGATCCCAATGTGATCTAGTTAAAAAAAAAAAAAACACAATAAAGGCATTAAAACTATTAAAACTTTCTACCAGTTTATATATGATAAAACATCAACTTTAATAAAGGTAGATGCAAATTCAACATGACAAATAAACACAGAATAAAAATAAAATAGATCTTTATTGTTATTATTGATAATATTATTATTATTACCATCATCATTATTGTTGTCAAGAGAAGTCAAAGCACTTTCAGACACTTGCCTAATTTTATTCTTTAATTCTAAGTTTATATTTTTATTTTGCCTTATTTTTATATTATATATTTTGTCTTATAATTTACAGGAAATTAATGCTAATTAAATTTGGTATAAATACAAAGCTTATCTTATTTATTATCCTCCACACAGTGCTCTAAATTAACAGTATTACTGATTACCAGAATATATTTCTGTAATGGTTAATCCACCATGTGCGGCTCTTTAGTCAAAATTATATCTTTAATGATAAAATACAATAACTGTTATTATCCAGGAATTTTAAAATTTATTATTTTATAAAAAAAGTATTATTATTTTTTTTAACTGAGATAAATTTAATTAAAGTTAAATTTATATTTATTAATCCCTGTATATGAATAAGCTACTTTATGTCTGCTCCTTCTTGCTGTCTCAGGTTTCACGTTTGCTTCATGTTGATTCTATTTTAAGGACATTTAGTGGAGCTGAACTCTGGAACAGAGGCAGCATCGATGCCTTGAAAACGTTATTTTTAGCAGCACAGCTCTCAAATATCTCCACATCTATTGGATGGTGTGAAGTTTAGTTTCATATATTTTTATGACCCTCACAGGATGAGTCAGGATGACTTGATGATCATATGATTGTTCTTTTAGCGCCACCAGCTGATCAAAATGAACACAGCCATCTCACTGCCTCTAATACTGGACGACTGCATTTCCCAGGATTAGCCTGCAGCATGCTATCAGATGCTAACCATCAACCACTGCGCAAAAACACAGAGATCACACCTGACATCTCCAAACGTTTCATCCACAGCAAGTCAAGTCACAACTTCATAAAACAAACGCAACAGTTATATATTCATCCTCTAATACATCGCTGTATCTGGGTTAAAAGGTCTAAAAATCAAGTCAAACGCACCAAAACTATCCAAGTACTCAGATGTTTTAATTAAGTACAAGTACAGTGTTACAGGTCAGCTTCCAAAGAACAGAAGTGGCTGTAACAAAGGAAACATACGTCTTCTGCAGCATTATTAGCCTGTACCTTTAATACAGTCAGCTAGTTGAGCAAGTGGTTCCCAACCTAGGGCTGAGACCCCTAAAGGGTCACATGACAAATCTGAGGGGTCTTAAATAAATGTCAACATAATTTGTGTAAATATTATCTTCTTTTTCTACCAAACATTATTTGTTTTTTTTCTCTATTTCATACCTTTTAAACTGCACTTGTGGCACCATGTGGAGCTCTGTCATATAATGCCACTAAAGGCTACTGACTGATTAATGATTTGTATTTTATAAAAAGGATCATGAGTCTTTAATGTAAAACCTTAACCTGAAAAGTAACTAATAACAGCAAGCTGTCACCATTGGTGTGTGACACCTCTTACTGCAAAAAAAATATATATAAATAATAAATATTATATTTCCACCAACATTTCTTGTATTTTATCAATGTTTTTAAACTCTTTACTACTGCTATACAATATTTAACGTGTGCAACATCTTTGATCACATCCCATTTTTTTAATATCAATACACTTGTGCAAAACTGTAACCTATTTTTTTTCTCTTATCTATTTATATTTTGAAATTATAACAACTGCACATAGCACTTAGCACAATTAGTCCTTATATTTTATCAGCACTGTGAGCTTTAGAATAGAATAGTTTTTTATTTATCCCCCATTGGGGGAAATTCACCTGCCACAGCAGCATAGACACTTCCCTTAATTCCTTCTGTATACTCAGCTCTCTTAAAATCTCTTCTTGTTTTCTGCTTGTTTTTAACAACAAAGGCTTTTGATTATGCTTTCATACTTTAGATAAATAAGTGTATCTTAGGTGCCACTCCACTGCTGAAGCGACTCTTTAGGACCCTGAGGCCACTTCCTGAAGAGCTCGGAGGCCCGACGGTGGATTAAGACTCTATTCCTGGAGCCTCAGCTGTTCCTAACATCTTCATTATGGAGAAAAAAAGAAATGACAGCAGGCTCGTCTTAAAAGAAAAGATGTGTGACAACCCAGTGAAGGCATCCCAAAACACATAGCTGGCCCGGGAACAAATGGCCCAGGGGGGTGGGTACCTCCAGGGTCTATTTCAGGACACGACAACATGTCGCTCTGGAGATGGAAGAATATCTGCGGGGTTAAATCTGGGCCTGGGTTTTGTCTTAAGTGTTTTCTGTGTAGGATTGTTTCTGGGGGAAGTTGGGCAGGTTCGCAGAAACCCAACACGACACAGCATCCCAAAGATGTTAGCACAAAAATATCTGACTGCTGGGCCGACCTCAGATGCTTCACACAAGACCAAAATACAGACGAGATGTTTAGCGAGAGATATCTGAAAGGAAACCAAAATAAAAGCTCCCCTACTGCACCAATATTGTTTATAAAAGACATTAAAATTAAACCTAAAATCAAACAAACACATTTAGTGAGTGGAAGTTTAAGTAAAGTATAAAAATACTGTCTCAAGTCCTGCATTGAAAATCTTTCTCAGAAGAGAGATTTTCAAAAATGTAGACTTTTAAAAATACACATACTAAACTAAAATATATACCAAAACAGTGCAAATTAAAAAGTAGCAAGTAAACAGAGATGTGTGTTTATGTACCAAATAAACTGTGCAATTAATATTTATTTATACGCTTACTAAAGTAAGTACGAGCATTAACATGTACATTAAGTACCAAAAGTACTCATTGTGCAAATACATTCTACATACAAGCAGCACTTTAATGTTAAGGAAGGGATGATTTTAACTGCTGTTAGCAATTTTTTGGTAGAAAATAGTGAATTCATTATAGCGCCCAACCAATATGGAGTTGGCCGATGCCAATATCTAGCAGGAAAAAAGATCCAATAACCGACTGATCGCCGATAATATTTTTTTTATGATTTCTTTTCAGCAACGATATAAATCGAAGGCATAAATCTTGAGTCTTTTCTACAACTTTAATTTCACAACTTTCAAGAACAAAGAAGTGAACTTTGTGAACAAAATAATGTGCTAAATTGCAATACATCTCTGAATACTGTGTTTACTGAGTAACACACTATCCGAAAATTTAATACCCACAGCAAATTTACGTAAATTTAAGACAACTTAAGACCTTAATTACCTAGATTTTAATTTAAGACATTTTAAAACTTTTAAAGAACCACGGGAACCCTGGCTTCTTTATCAGATATTATGTTTTATGTTGAAAAGTAGGATAAAGTGAGAAAGTAAATAAGTTCAATATTTTCTTCTGAGATGTGATAGAAAATGGAAAAGTACCTCAAATCTGAATTTACTGAGGAAGAATGAAAACTGTCACTACTTCTAAAGAAAATACACATTCATGTAATTATACTTCCATATCATATAAAGCTGACATAAATAGAAAAAAAATAGATCTAATAGAAATCTGTCGTCGTAAAATCAAGCGTTAACGTTGCTTTAACATCTGAATGCAGGCGAGGAAAACAGGCTAAATTTGGCGAGCAGGGATTAAAGAGAAGTGTAAAGTGAAGACAGGGAGAGCTGCAGATTAGAACAGGTTTTCCTCTGGACCGCTCGGCGCTGACAGGAGGATAAACACTGACGGATCCACTTTCAAGTTCATGTCTTGTAGTGGTGTTGGCTTTCAGCCGTACATCACCAGCTTTCTGCACCGAAGCAAAAACAACTACAACCGAAAAACCACCCAGGTCACCAGAACGAGACACAGAAAACAATAGAAACATCCTCACCTTATTTAACAATAAAAGTGGTCTAATACTAATTAAACAACAACGACAATGTGTCAAAACTGTTTAGATCAAATTAAGTCATATCAAATTTAAAAAAATAAAAATAAAAAAAAAAAATCACACAGCCATGAACACTTTGCATTTTACTGCTCCAACAAATCAAACCAACCAGCCAAATATTCAAGATTCAGGTGAGCATGATGGAAACTCGTTTCCCTGCACAATGAAATACTTCCTTTACTGTCCACAGTGAACGCACAGCAAAAGATAAAACAGATAAATAGACTCAGCTTTTAAAGATAAATAAAGGCAGCTCAAATATTCAGCAAAATCAATCATTCTTTTTCAAAATGTGAACAAAAAAAAAATTCCTGATAGGACAAAGCATTTCCAACTGCCGTCGTGAGAACAACGTGCACACAAACAACCAGAAATATTCTCCATCGACAAAACTAACTCAAGAAGACAGATTTCTTACTTTGGCAGAGGTGTGGGCTTGTTGGAGACGCAGACCGAGTCCAACCACACCAAGTGTTAAGAAGGTATATATTGCAATCTGTGATAGCCCTCTAAATCCTCCACTTTCTCTTTATGGAAGCGGATTACTGGTCAAACCAATGAGCTGGCAAGGTCATGAAATACAGTACAGTGTCATCTGCCCCCTTTGCTCGGCCTGCCTCATTATAAATAACCCACCCTTTAAGATTGTTATCAGTATTATCTGGTTCCATCGAGCTCCTGACAGACAGAACGCTGCAAAGTAATTAAAGCACAGAGGCATGTCGTAATCAACAGCAAATATATTTATATATCTAGATATATATTAATGTCTGCTGCCAGATAGATAGAAAGATAGATCTGATAGATGGATAGATAGATAGTTAGATAGATACATAGACAGATACTAAGATAGATATATAAACAGATAAACAGATAGACAGACAGACAGGCAGGCAGACAGACAGATAGATAGATATATAGATAGATGAATTGATAGATAGACAGACAGATAGACAGATAGACAGACAGAGAGATAGATAGATAGATAGATAGATAGATAGATAGAAAGAGCAAACCACTTCCTATTTCTGTGTTACCGTCAACACACAGGTCATCACTGTTTGCAGTTTGAGGTTAGCATTAGCAAAAATGCTAAACACACACTAACCTCTGCCATGAAGACGAAGGTGTCCTCTGAGCTCTGGCATCAGGGTGTCCTCAGACAGGGGTGGACCTCCGTCTCCACACTGGGAACCAGTTTTCACGCCATTAATAAACACAACAATGTGACAACATATGCTCGACAGATGTACAGCACTTACTTTGATCTTAAATGTTGGACCACTGCAGGTTTCCTCATGGCATTGCTATGACCGCTCAAAAGGGCCAAATATTTGCCAAATCCTCTGCCATCGTTGAGTCTGTCAACTCTTTCTTGTGCGGACATCTGACTATTAGTATTGATGACATGGTGCTGACGTGCAATAAATGAACTAAAGGGGCTTTATTTGCATCAATAAAAGCAAAACAACAGTGGGGGTGGTGGGAAAGTAATGTAATCAGTGTATGACCAACTCTAGTCTCCTCTGGTTCTACATCAGTTGAATAGAAAATGATCTTCCTTCTCTCTGATTTATTCCCTCAGTAAACATGAGTTTATGGTCTCAGCCTCTGGTGTCGAGCCTTCTTTAATAAAAGGCCATTGTCTGTCAAATTTACAAACTCTTCTCATATAGTTTGGAGTGTTGATGCATAACTTTAAATGAGAAAAGTTCATCAACAGGAGACTAAATATTTGAAAACAACAGAGAATGATTGAGAGCCTTACAATCTTATATTTTTAACTATCACCAAAAGCCTGAGCAACTGGCACTGTGCATAAAAATCACCAGAACTTGGGAAATGAAGTGTTTGCAAAAGACTGAACTTTTTGCAATTTGTCCAGGTGAAAGTAGATTAGACCAGATTAAAGCACACCAGACCAGTTGAAATTAAGTTATATAATAGCACACTGACTCAGTTTAAACTAAATTAGACCCACTTGGATTCAATTAAAACCAGTTTATAACACACTAGACCAGACCTAAACTAGATCAGATCAAGTTGGACTACGCTCAACCAGGATATTCCTGGTAAATCACAATCACAATCACAGTAATCTCATGCCCACTAACCGGAGAAAGACCTCCAGGTGCAGCTGATGGTCCTGATGACCTCCAGGAACAGATTTGGGGTCTCCATCCTCAACGCTGGGAACTGAGTAGATATCACCACATCTCCTGCAGAGGGACAAAGTTATTACAGGTTAATTACAGTGTGTGGATGCAGCTTTTGGTGTAGTTTTCAGAATAAGGGACACAAAAAACAAACTGCTAAATGTTAATTGTGGTTATCCTAAATGGGCATCTATCACAGTTCTTTGGATAGCTTAAAAAAAAAACACTGTTTATGTATAAATAAATATAAATTCTGATTAAAAAAATGGAAGACCTCAAGATATAATTTTAGCCTTTATGCTATTCTAAGAGCATTCCTAGTCAGAGAGTAAAGCTCTACTCTTTATCTAACAATCACAATTAAACTCATAACCACTTGAGCGAATATTTGTATTAAAACTCAAATAATAGCATAATACTGTCACTATTCCTGATGTACTTATATAATACACTTATAGTCCTCTAAATTTGAAAAATACCAGCGCCAACAGCAGAACTCATCAGCTCGCTACATCTTAGCTAGCAGCTAACAAATAGTGCAAAACGGTCTATACAAACAAACAAAAATGACATGACATTTAATGTATCAACATGTCTATTTATCAACGGTATTTCTTTACTCTACATAATTATTAGCATAATTTAAGATGCTTTTACATTGCGTTAATTAGCATTACAGCTAGCGGACTCTCGGTCGCTAACGACTTTAGCATAGGTCAACGGAGTAGAACACAGCGAAAACTAGCATCACGGCTAACGAAGGTTTTCTCTACTTAGCTAACGTCACTAGTTATAGCTACCAGTACATGATAGCAAACATTAGCCAACAGTGCATGATAGCCAACGGCGTATGTTAGCTAACAGTAAAGACTTATCGTACCAGAGACTGGGGAAATTACAGTACACACGTCATAAACAAAATAAGAAACCTACTTGGGCGTGATATATAGTCACCGCGTTTACTAATGTCTCCCCAATGAACAGATGACAGGTGGAAACTGACGAACGACATACCGCGACCGTGACACCTCCTCCTACCGTTAGGGGATGACTCAACAAATTTACCTTTTTCAAACAGCCAATCAGGTCAGTTACTCTCTGATAAACGCCAGCGACGTCACTAGTAGCGCATGTTCAACCAACGATGATTGGCTGGAACCAGTCACATGGTAACAGATGCCTTCAGGGGTCACTGGGGCAGGCTGTTCGCAAACACACGTTCAGGAAATGGTCAAATTATCGTACATTTGGTAATTTGGGGGATTATTGATCGTACATCGTACAAATTATCGTACAAATACGATTATCATCGTAGACCTGGCAACACTGTGAGGTGATGAGAAGAAAAATAATAAATACCCTGTAAATTGTTTAAAATTAAAAGCATCTTCGCTGCTCATTCTCTCCCTCTTTCCTGCATTTATTTGTCAGATTGCCAGAATAAAAAATAACAAAAAATTAGACTTGATTATTCAAAGCTGTGTAATAAATATATAAGATATTTACACTATATTACATGATAAATGGGTGAATGAAATAAAATGGTAATACAAAAGGTAAAAATCAACCAAAACAACATTACTAACATTACTACATTACTAAAATGATATATAAAAAAAAAAAAAAAAACAAATAAAATCAGATATATTTCTCTTTTGCGATTCAGTTAGTTTGGTGCTAAGAGTATGAAGATAAATATACTTCACTGAGTTCATTTCAGAGGTCAAATATTTTTATAGGACATTATTTGGTATTTCATTCCAAGACACTTACTGCTAAGAGTTTTATGCTTCAATCTGACACCATTAGTGGCTTCACACGTCATAAAACAGCAGCAACTAAGAAACATTAGCCAAACTTTACACTACCACCACAAGATAAAGGCTCTATGTGTGTATGTGTGTGTGTGTGTGTGTGTGTGTACATTTTGTTTATCAATACAAAATGCAGTCAGTTTGCCATCTGAGGGTGGTGAAGCATTATCTACGATCCCATATTGGCAGTGTTATCTGAATTTATTTACTAATTATTCTTTAAAAAATAATCATCATGACATAATTATGTAAAACGAAAAACTATATATGCAGTAAAATAATAACGTTGTCAGTCCCTAAATGATATGGTGCCAGGCTTCCATTTTAGCTGTTAGATAATGTTAGCTTCACAGTAACAGATAAGGTGATACCTTTTGAATACATACGAAATGTGCTGTAGATTTAACAGGAAGGACTCTCAGCATATGGTGAAACATATTTAACGTATTACTTAATTAAGATGAACTTTACGAACACCTAAATATCAATGTTTCATATGTTAGCGTGTGGAGGCCCAGCTAGACAGCTGGTTTCCTTGAGGGAGCTCAAGAGGAAAATCAAAGAATTTTTGTTGCTTCCACATGGCTCTCAACATGGTGACAGCAGCTAGCAGCTTTCAGCTGACAGGGATAAAACTGAGGGGGTGGGAGCTACGCTACACACTCCAAGGTGTTGTTTGATGCTCTGTATGTCTTATATTCTGTATTATGTTTTGGCTTTTTGCGCTCTATTCATTATTTTACGAATTGAAAAAAAATTCCTTGTAGGTAAAAATAACAATAAACCATTTCTGATTTCTGTCTTAACTTTTCAAAGTCGTGGCATTTCAGGTTTTACAGCAAAAAAAAAAAACATGACGAAAATGTCTCCTTTAGGGTTTTTATTGAGTCAAAGTTTCTCAGAATTTTCGTATTATTTAATGTGTTTGTGTTGTCTAAAAGGCTTGCTGATGAAACCAGTCAATGAAAAACTAAAGATGAGACAGATTTAAGCCTCAGCCTCAAACATCTTCTTCCTCCCGTCCATGCCGGCTTTGTCTTCAATGTTTTTACGCCAGTCGCCGACGTCTCGCAGTTCCTTATCCTGAAACACCAAAGACAACCAGAAAGGATTCTTCAGAGTTTGTCTATAATAACTGAATAACTAAAATAAATGGTCTGTGAGCGTTTAATGATAAAGGTAGATAAAGTTCAGTTTGACTTTTAAACATGTTATATAACATGTATTTAGTGAAGGTTGGTGGAAACGAAAACATGTTGATTTATTAAGGACTTTCCTAGAAGTGTTCATAAATCAGAATAAATTAGAGTTAAAGGTATGAAAAGAGGCTTACCATTTCTGGAGACGTTTTTATAATGTCTTTAAAACTCCATTCATTAAAGCGATAATTTAAGCTCTCCTCTCACCAGACTCCATTCATTAAAGCTGTAATTTAAGCTCTCCTCTCACCAGACTCCATTCACTAAAGCTGTAATTTAAGCTCTCCTCTCACCAGACTCCATTCACTAAAGCTGTAATTTAAGCTCTCCTCTCACCAGACTCCATTCACTAAAGCTGTAATTTAAGCTCTCCTCTCACCAGACTCCATTCACTAAAGCTGTAATTTAAGCTCTCCTCTCACCAGACTCCATTCACTAAAGCTGTAATTTAAGCTCTCCTCTCACCAGACTCCATTCACTAAAGCTGTAATTTAAGCTCTCCTCTCACCAGACTCCATTCACTAAAGCTGTAATTTAAGCTCTCCTCTCACCAGACTCCATTCACTAAAGCTGTAATTTAAGCTCTCCTCTCACCAGACTCCATTCACTAAAGCTGTAATTTAAGCTCTCCTCTCACCAGACTCCATTCACTAAAGCTGTAATTTAAGCTCTCCTCTCACCAGACTCCATTCACTAAAGCTTTAATTTAAGCTCTCCTCTCACCAGACTCCATTCACTAAAGCTTTAATTTAAGCTCTCCTCTCACCAGACTCCATTCACTAAAGCTGTAATTTAAGCTCTCCTCTCACCAGACTCCATTCACTAAAGCTGTAATTTAAGCTCTCCTCTCACCAGACTCCATTCACTAAAGCTGTAATTTAAGCTCTCCTCTCACCAGACTCCATTCACTAAAGCTGTAATTTAAGCTACTAGACTCACCTCCTCCTTCACCTCCTTCTTGACCTGCTTCAGGTTGGCCCTCAGGTCCAGGTTTACGGTGTGTTTGGAGCCCAGCAGAGCTTTCAGCATAGCGTCGGCCGACATGCGAACTTTCCTCAGGACGGGCTTCTTGAACTTTCCCATCAGGTCCTGAACTTTGATCTTCAGGTCGTCAATCTGGAAAATAGAAAGAGTACAGAGGCTACACTCATACAGGAAGTGTTGATCAAATTTGACCAAACGTGCTAATCAAAAATAGTAAACTAAAATAAAGTCCTGGCTCTAATTTAAGCCTGTCTCAGATAAAAGTCTGGTCACTGCCACATTTGATTAAGCTGAGATTTTACTCATTCAGTACTATTCAGAGTTTAGCAAAATCTTTTCTGTATATTTTCTGGATAGCTCTATGTGTATTTCTGTGACCACAAATAATACTTAAATGTGTTGAAACATTAATCAAAATAATCCTGCTTCTGATTATTAATCTGATTGTAAATAATTAAATTAACACATTTCTGCTGCATAAATATACCATTTTTTGGGGAATTTGATTTTTTGTGAAATGAAAAAATGGTTTGTTATTTTGGCTTCCAGAGGATTTAATGACAGCAGCTCTTTGAGCCTCAGCAGTCATTAAAATCTGAACATCTGACCCTTTATTGTGTATTTTTATCCGTTGGACATCCCGTCTGTCTTTGGAACCTCCTCTGGACTTCAAAATAAAGCTCAGAGAGTTTGAAGGACGTTTGAAGGTTGTACAGAGGCTTTAAATTTATTAAAAGACTTTTAAATCAAATGATTTCATTTAATGTACCTCCTTGTTGGATTTATTGACTTTCATTTCCAGGTCATATCGCTCCTCGTCGATCACGTCGATCTTGTGGTGGATCTCTCTGCACAGCTCCTGAACAAAAACACCACCAACATGTATAGATATGTGCATGATAGACATGACGAGCTGTGGACCAGCACTTCTCAAACGAAGGCATCATTTTAATTTCATAATTTCAACAATATAATTGTGATGTTTTCAACACTTTGATGCTCTGGATCAGTTTGTAAAACACAGTGAAGAATAAATGACGACCTGTCTCAAATAAAGGCTGCTTAGTTTTACCTGCAGACAAGGAGAATAACTGGCAAAATGTGTCAGAATAAGATGGAAACAAAAGTGAGGAAGTAAAGAAATGGATCTTATAAATGCATGTGTCTCTATTAATATGTGCTCACTATGAAGAACAAGAAAAGCCTTGACAGGATAGACGAAGAAATGAGATCAGATGATCCTTCAATCATCCCACAAAGAGGGAGCTTTATATGGGCTTTTAATTTGAAACCGGCACAGGAAGTGGAGATTGCGTTAACATGTCTCTGATACAAGCTTGTCTCTTCAGATTTTATTATTTTATTTTGATCTAAACTCTCAGTGGTCCCAGCTGAGTTGACAGGAAGTAAACATGGAGCCAGCTGTTGCCTAGCAACGCTGCTCCATTGAAACGCACTAAGATGAGGTGAATAGAAGAACTCTTAGGGAGATAAAGGTCGTGTTGAACACTGATGTATGCATACGTGTCCATATAATAGTAAAGGCTGTACCTGCAGCTCCTGCAGGCTCCTGGGCATGCAGACAGGAGGAACGTTCTCCTCCATGTACCTCACCCTCTCCTCCTCTCGCTCCTTCTCCTCCTCCTCCAGCAGACCTTTGGCGATGGACAGCATCAGACTCTGATGAAGAAATCAAGATCAGGAGTCAGGTGTGAGTTCCTCTGCTGTCGTCAGAGTTTTGAAGGAAACATCTCGTACCTTCAGGTGATGCTTTCGACTCGACGACATCTTTTTCCTGAAGGAGGTCAGAAAACATTTGTTTTAGTCAGAAAAGGTCGAATAAAAGATTCATATCCTGAACTGGAGACTAAAGCTATTAATTTACTAGAAAAAATAACTTGGATGTTCTCTGGAAACTCAAATTAAAGTCAGTAATTATAACAAAAAATATCACAAAGAATAAGATGAGGTACATTTTTTCAACAACGTCCTCGAGGATGAATACAGTTTTATCTTATAAGATAAGATCAGATAAGATAAGACAAGATGAGATGAGATAAGTTCAAAAGTTTGACATTTGATATTTAACTTCATTTGTAAAATACAATATTCATGACCAAATTAAAAAAAACTCACTCTGACATCTTGGTGTTTGTCTGAGTTCAAAACCTGCAGAAGAAAAGATAGATTTACTGACGAAAGAAAGAAAGAAAGAAAGAAAGAAAGAAGGAAAGAAAGAAAGAAAGAAAGAAAGAAAGAAAGAAAGAAAGAAGGAAAAAGGTCAGGATGGGCATGCTTCAGTCTAGTCTTTATCTGACCATAATAATAGTAATAATAATAATAATAATAATAATAATAATAATAATTATAATAATAGTAATAATAATAATTATAATAATGGTAATAGTAATAATAATAATAATTATAATAATAGTAATAATAATAATAATAATAATAATTATAATAATAGTAATAATAATAATAATGGGAGCTTCGGTGGGGGACAGATCAGGATCTAAATCAGGATCAGGGATCTGGGTCCAGTTGTCCCCCCTGGGCATCGTAGTCCTGAAAGATCTGTCTTCTGGAGGATTATCAGGGAACTGGATCCTCTCCACTGAGACGTCTTAAATAGCAAACAGAGACCAGAAGAATCCAGGTCCAGATCTGGACAACTAAAACCTGAAGACCAGGACCAGGACTTCTCCACAGTTTGATCTGGATCTGGATTTTTACTAGAATCACAAAATCAAACCTGCAGATTGATCTCAGTCTGTCTTTTTTATTTCAGAATAGTTAAATAAATAAAACTGCAAACTGACCCGTAAATAAATGAATCCATGAACAACCTCAGCTTTTTTTAAACAATAATCTTTGTTTTTGTTTTTTTCCTGTGAGGAAAAACTGAACACATTTAGCTTTTTAATCATTTGGAGGAAAGAAAAGTTCCTCTGATAAATACCAGAAGGGTTATTTTATATATTTATATATATTTATCATCACTACATGTACATGATAAACCAACAAACTGCAGATGTGAGCTCACAGCTGCTCAATCTCCCCTAAAAATGAACCATGTTAACATGCAGAAGCAGCTTCTTCATGGTGGTTTTCGGCTCAAACAGCAGCAGATTTACTCACCCTCTCTGCAGGCGGAGCGACAGATCCTCAGCTTGAATTCTGGATGTTTCTGTATTTATACAGGCGAAGGAAACAGCGCGTTTCTCTTTATGGAAGTGGAGCTCCTCTCAGACCAATGGGCTGTGTCCAGCCTCCTCCCCATCCTCCGTCAGGAAGCCATTACTAAGATGGAGGAAGGAAACCAGGCGCTGTGATGAAAGCTGGACAGCAGCTGGAGTCATCAAGACGAGCTAAGTGGACGCCACGAAGGAGCCGCCAACAGGAAGTCATGTAGAAATAGAAAAGATAATCATCTAGATATTCAGCTTCTGCAGTGTTGACATGTATAGTTCTACTGTATTTATATATTATATACTGTGCTGCACGGTCTACCACCTGAAGCTCCACCACTGAGCATCAGAACTGGACCAGGGACCAGTGGAAGAAGGTGGTCTGGTCTGATGGAGCATTACCTGCATGACCAGGTGTATGGGGGACACCTGCACCAGGATGCACCATGGGAAGGCAGTTGACTCCACCCCCTCCCTCAGCACTGCTGCAGACCAGGTTCACCTGTCCTGAAACCTGCTCCTGGTGCCTGTGGGTGGTCTCTTTCTGGTCCAGGACTGGTTGGAGGTGTTGACTCCAGGTCTCAGTCCAGTGGATCATCTGTGGGATGTTCTGGATCCACGGAGGCCCCACCTGGAGGCTTCAGGACTACAAGGATCCAGATACCAGAGCAGACCTTCAGGGTCTACAAGAGTCCAGACCACCAGGGTCATAATGTTAGACCTGATCAGTGTTTACTTAAAATTATTATTATTTGTGTGTTATTTGTATAATTATAATGTCATTTATTACAAATATTTACAATAATAATTATTAATAATATATGTAATTATTATTTCTTAGATATTTTAATAATTTATGATACTGGTTTGTTTTATATATAAAATTAAAAATACTTTAATATTAAATTTAATTAATAAAAAAAATCTGCTAAAATAAAAGCTACTTTTTTACATTTCAGCACCAAAACACCAGCTGAGTCCAGACTTTTCTTTAATATTTCAACAGTACAAATTATGTCTGACTTAAGGAAACATGAGAAACACATCGCTTCACATTTCTGAATATCATATTCATGAGAACATTCTGGGTCACTGAGAAATCACCTGAGAGAACGAGTTCAGAACACTTTATCCCACCAGATAAAAGATGGAAACACTTCCTGTCACACTGATGACCAGCTAACACATCACAGCCACCACTGCACACAAACGCCATGTTTTCTTTTTTTTTCCTTTTTGCTCCAAATAAAAACATCAAAAACCATATTCAACATTTCACATCACATCCAGAAAGTCATATAAAGTGTGCAAATGTCACCGAACGCTCACGACTTCCAACCAAGGCACCAGCTTCCTCTGCGACCAAATATCAAAATAAAAGCATTTTAAAAAAAAAACACTGACATGTTTAGCATCATTTTTACAGTCAGGATTATTTTTTTATTTTACTAATTCTCTTTTTCACTTCTCTCTCCATCCACCGCCTGCCTTTAGAGAATGAAAGGTGCTCTACAAATATATTCATTATTATTATTAGCTTCATGTTCCAAAATTGTTTTACTGTGAAAAGTATTAAACTAAAATTTGTTTGGATCATGTTTTGTTTGTAAAATAAATACATGTTTAGTGATGTTTTCTATGAATAAGTAAGGATTTCCTTCACTTAAGTGTGAGATAAAAACATGCTCATAATCTGTAATTACAAATTACTTTTCAGATTATCATGTTGGCTGAAAAGTAAAAAAAGGACATTTTTTTTATAAACCGATTAGTTGTTTCGTCTCTAAAATGGTCTAGAAAATAATTTTAATGTGACATTAAAAAAAAAACAGAAATCATATCTGAGCAGCTGAAAACAAAACGGTTCCTGCAATTATTGATTAACTGTGCGAACAGTCGGTCGTTATCTTTTATTAGATAACAATAATCAAATGTCGGCACCAGTACTGACATGTATTCATTAATCAGCAGATTTTGTTCTGAAACTATTGTCTGGCATCTTTTAGACTAAACATTTATTAAGTTCATTAAAAAATAACGTTTATTTCTGTGATTAAACTGATTATATCATGGATTTTCCTGGATTAGGTGGGAACAGTAAACTAATTATTAATAACAGAGAATGTAAACTCTTTACTGATGGCTTTGAAAAGCACATTAAAATAATTAAAAAACAAAAGTTTGCATTTTAGAAAACCCTGCCTCGACCAACATCAGGTGGTCACAATAATAATTTTGATAATAATAATAATAATAATACTGATGATGAAGCAGAGGCGCACATGTTCACGTTCCCTCAGTTTTCCTCTGAATAATCCAGACTCACTGTGGCTCCAGTTCTTCCTCACAGAGGACAGGCCCAGCAGAAGGTCAAAGGTCAAACTACATCGTCCAATCAGAGTCCGTCTCTACCAGCTCAGCAGATTTTTAGGAAGCAACAACAACAACAACAACCGAGCACTAATCCACGGATCTTCTAAACATGATGAACAGTTGATGATCTGGATTAGAGCAGGTGTGTGATCTGAAGTCATCTTGGTCTTTTAATGTGAAAAACTTCACACTACGACACAGACAGTCCAACAGGTGATGCAGACGACACCTTTAGGAGGTTTAAACGATGAAATAGTATAAATATTGTTGATTTATGACGTGTTTCCATTCTTTCACAGTTTTGATAACAACACTAAAAACCTGCTTTCAAATAAAAAGACACTTTTTACAACTGCATTATATCAAAACATCGTCAAAAAACTGAGGCTACGATTATTAACTGCTACCAGTGATTATTATCAGTCCTGGATTATTTCCTCCATTGGTTTATAAAAGTATATACAAAAAAAAAGAGATATTCAGTTCACTGTCACAGCAGGACATATTCACATTTAACAAGCTGAATGCTCAGTTTGCTTCCTTTAAAACATCAACTGTTGAAGCTTTGACACGTGAGACCATGGAGGAGGATTTGATTCTTTTTGAGATTTAAAGCCAAAGCTCTAAAGGAAACCACTGAGACACTTTTAAAGAACCACAACGACCTTTAAACATCAGCAGGTTTCTGAATATGAGCGAAGGAATAAGAAGAGCATGAAAAGGGCGACATGGAAACAGGAATATCTGTGGAATATTAAATTAAACAGTCGTTTTCAAAATAAGAGCAGAAAAACTAAAGAAGGTTTTGTGCATGAAAACTGTCAGACTGCTGTTCACATCTGACATCAGAAATACACGAAGGCTCAGCAGCAGTAAAGCCAAATTCATGTTTTAATATCCAATATATTACACTTTAACTGGACTCATTCTTCCTCTTCATCGTTTTTGCACAGGAGTGAGGAATTTAAACTGAATTCACCTTTTTAGACCCAAATAATTCTTAACATCCGCTGCCCTAAATTGACAGTATTTAATGTTTCTGTGATGGTTAATGCACCTTTACAGTCCCAGTTAAAGTGAATATCTCTCTGGATGTTAATATTTCTACAGCTGACCTTGAGTCCTCGTCTCTAAACGCTCCAGCTGTGAACGGCGTCGCTCGCTGACCTACAGCTGGCCTCTCTGGACTGGAATGACATCAATAATCTCCTGAGATGTGAAACTCGACCACGACAGCATGTCACAGGACCGAACAGGACGACACCGACTGTACAGGAGCACTAGAGGAGCAGAGCGTCTATATTACAGTCAGGTCACATTTACATGCACCAGGTGGGGGCGCTAACATCCAGCTGACCAGTCTACAGAGGGAAAGTACAGCTGCCTTGGTTGCTATGGGAACCAACACCACCGAGCACGTTGGGAAGTCAGGTCCACGCCACTTTGCGTGAGATGGCCTGCCTGAAGCACTCGGGGTCGACGTTGCCGCCGGGCCGCAGCGCCCTCTCCAGGCTCACCAGGACGTTCTGGTGGCACTCCCTGATGTTGACGGGGTACCTGGACCTCAGCAGCTCGTAGGCGGCGATCAGCCTCATGTTCTGCTTCACCATCAGGTACTGGATGATGCAGGTCGGTGCCAGAGAGAAGCCGTCTCGACAGTGGACCAGGACGCGCTTCCTCTTGCCAGCGGAGGCGTCGATGCACTCGTTGATGTCCTCGAAGCAGCGCTGCTTCAGGGCCGGCCCGCCGCCCAGCGCGTCCGGCACGTCCCCGATGTCCACCTTGAGGCGGGACCAGCTGTGGCGGGCGCCGCGGGAGCAGGTGCACGGTATGAGGTCGAGGCTGGGACCCGGCTCCCCCGGCACGCTGCTCATGTCGATGATGCTGTCGATGTTGTTGCGGCAGAGGGAGCGCCCGTTGTACGCCGCGTTCAGGTTGCCCACGTAGATGTAGTCCGTCACCTTGGAGATGACGGGCTCAGAGTACTGGAAGTGTTCTGGGCCGCCAGGCTTGAGCTCGGGCGTGTCGGGGCCCCTGGCGCCGGCCGGCCCCGTGGCGGCTCTCCTGCTGTAGTTGCGCAGCTTCTTGGAGCCCGAGCGGGACGGAGGGTTGGAGTCGGACTCGGAGCTGCTGTTCCAAGGCGGCGAGAAGAGAGAGAAGCGGCTGGAGGACTTGCTCTTGTTGAGGATCTCCACGGGGCTGGACAGACCCGAGCTGGACGCCGTGGTGGACGCTGAGGCGCAGAACAGGGACGCTCGCTCCAGAGAGCCGGTGCTGCTGGCGGCTCCGGCGCTGTGGGCCTGCTCCATCTGCAACGAACACATCGGGAGGACCGCAGCTCTGCATTATTTCAGGAATGGAGCTTTCTACTGATCAGATCAGTGTTCGTATTTAATTTAGAAGTACAGTGTTGTTTGTCTGTCGGGACGTTTCGCTGGATGTACCGCTCAAACTTTGATTCTATTTTTAATGGGACTTAAAGAGTTCACCAGAACGCCCCACTCAGCAGTGAAGAGATGAGAAAACATTCAGGAAACTCTTAAAAGACGCCCCAGCAAACAAACCAAGCAGCACTGACACTTTCACCCCTTTCTGTCCCTTTTCTGTCCTCTGAGCTCTGCAGCAGCAGGTTTACCTCTGGACCTACCTGAGCTTTCAGGTTGTTCTTCCACTCCTGCGTCTCCAGAGCTTTGAAGCGTCCGCTGCTGTCAGATGACACCGACATGCAGAGGGGCCGGTGGGCTCTGGGGGCCAGCTGGGGGGTGAGGGCCACGGGGAGGGGCCTCGCATCGGCCTGCTCGCTCCTACTCATCATCAGGTTTGGACAGGAGCCTGGGTCACACAGGAGGACAGGTCTGAGATCAGCAGCCACATAACAGAGCAGTGAGGCTTCTGCTGCTTTCAGAAATACTTTTCAGATTTATTATCCTCCACCCAGTGTCAGGTGTTTACCACCTCTGCTCTAAATTAACAGTATAACCGACTACCAGCATATTTTTAATGTCTCTGTCATGGAAACGTGTTTTAGTTGTTTGTTATTATTCATTTCAGACTTCTCAGAGAATTCCAGTGAGAAAGAAAGTCCAGTTAAAGCTCTGAAATGATGCTGGAGGCTCTCTGATGCTCTCATCACATTTATATTTAGAAAACATGGACTTGTCTGGTACAGCCTTAAACTTCCAGCCTGGACACACCAAGGTGATGCTGTTAGTCCTCTGATGGAGGGTCGCTGTGTCTGGACCTTAACATGAAAAATCTTCTCACCACAAATCAAAACTTTTATTATCTGTCACTTTATTCTACAATCAGAACGCCTCATTGTATCTGAGGCAGCAGTCACACACATATATAACCAAAATGATTCCCATTTAAAGACACAGCAGTAGACTCACTTTCTGTTATTTTAAGTAGTATATACACAACATGTAATATCAACTACCACTGAAATGACCAAGTAAACTGCAAACAGAAGGTAAAAATCTCACCTCAAGGATCAAACAGTAGCACATTACTTCAAGTAGTTAGAAGAGTCTCTGAGAGTTTTGTCAATACGTTCATTTAGATAACATCAATGTCCCTCTCAGAGGAAACTGATGATGAGAGGCAAAAGCTGAGGCCAAAAAATCTGACATTGTTTAAATTTTACATACAGGCCTCAGTTCATATGATGCTGCATTTATTCCTAGAGTGTCTGAATGCTCTAAAACCCCCAGATTTAATAACGTTTTCACTCAGGACTACTTGTTATTAGAAGTGGAAACTCACCTGAACACAAACCCACCTCATCAGACCACTAAATACATGTGAAATAAACATGAGTATCATCAAGTCATGGTTCATAAGTTGTGGAATAACAGTGTATATTAACAAGCTCATTACTGTCATTTGCACTGCCTATATTATATTTGCATCACGCATCAAGTGGAGCAGCACTGTCATATAGTGATAATAAATTTAAGTCACCAGACTTTGACCTACCAGCACATTCTGAGCGGCTGATGGACTGAATCTGCAGGGTGTTCTGTGTTTTCAACAGGCTGTGGAGAGTCCTCACTATACCTGCACACAGAGAGGTCACCTTGAGTGGACACAATATTTATCATTTACAGCTTGGCTAAGAGAACAAACCACCCCAGTCTTACCGATCCGTCCATTCTGCTTGCAGAGCACCTTTTTATCCAGCAGTTTGTGAGCACTCAGGTCTTTGTTCCACTCTTCTTCAGCTTCCATGTTCCGCCTCCTGCAGACAGAGGCACAGTCATCGGGCTCAGGCGGCCCGACATCTTCGTCAAGCCGGGCAACACTTCAGTTCCATCGGGCAGACATCGCTTCAGCAGCTCGCGGCGCGGATGGACACTGCTGCTAGCAAAAGTTAGCCGCTAACGGGCCGGCTAACTCCGGCTAAGCTCGCTGTGAGTGAGTCATGTTGTTGGGCTGGAGGGGGCGCTAACCGTCGGTTATTTGTGCCCCGGAGGGAGGAGTGAGGCAGAGGGAAACTAAAACATTCACACCAGAGAACAGAGCGAGCATGACGACGGGAGCGGTTAATGTGTAAACGTTAGCTGGGACCTTACCGTGCTAACTAACCGCTAACATGACGACAGGAGTGGTTAACGAAGTAAACGTTAGCGCGCTAACCAGCCGCCACTAGTTAGCATAGTTATCCGCAGTCAGCTGCTACTCTGCGGCTCACTGCACCAACTATCGCCGCATCTTGTGCTCCGTTGAACCCTTACACAACACCGGTATGTCGGTGACAAAAGCCCCAAAGGTGACATACGTAGCTCCGGTAACTGGCTGACCGGCTACCAAACGGCTCCAGCAACCGAGCACGACCCCCTGCTGCGCCGCGCGGACCTGCGAAGGAAGGTTTTTTTCCCTGAGATTTGCCTTCCAGGTTGGTTACACCTCGATACAAGCTTGAAAATCGAACACTAAATATTACAAGTTAATAAATTGAAGCAAGATGTGCTTTTAGAACAGAACTCGTGAATCACTGTGAAGATGAGCAGGACTTATACGCATTTTGAGAGGAAACTACCCTGGAAGGCTAGACTCGGCTCTAAAACGCCCTAACTTTTCAGTACGCTCGATAATGTCACTGGCATCTTTCAGAAAGGCGGATAATAAGGCAGTTTGTCGACTAAGTAGCTTGTGTTCACCGAACGGCTGACTCAAATAGATAAACCAACACATCTAAACAAAACGCGAGCTTTATGGAGACAAATTTAGATATGTTTGAACATCCAACACAACAGTTCTTTGTTTTGTATGTTTGTGTTTACTTCTCGACTTTCACAGCAGTTTGCTTTTGTTTCTTTTTAATATGTCTATACTGTACTTCTTTTAATGCATGGCTTTTAATGGTCATGGAGTATTTTTACATGTACTGGTACTTTTATTTAAACATGATCCACACTCTTTTTTCCCTCCACGTTCATTTTGTGAAAAACTCAGAATGGATTCAAACAACACAAATAAAAACAGCAAATCAAATATATTCTGCAAATGTTTGGTATTTTTCACCTAACGAGTTACTTCAAAGTCCAAATATTCATCGTCAGTTGATCAAAATACTCGATTAACTGACAAACTGCATCAGAAAATATCCAGCATGAGAGAATAATAATAGTATTAGTATAGTTACAATAACTGGGCAAAAACAAACTGTAGTCTGGTTTAATAACATCCATTTGCAGCCAAAATTAATGATCCCTTCTTTGCTTTAAAGCATCCAGTGACCTGAACGTGTTTTTACATGAACAGCCAGATAAAGAAATGTTTTGACTGATGATGTCACACACAGATGCTAAGAGAGCTGAAGGATCCTTAAATGGACTCACCTTGTGTGTGTTGGTGTGTGTTGTCTGGTTGTTTCTCAGCGTCTGAAGCAGCAGCAGCAGCTCTGAAAATCTGCAGCTGATCTGGAGGCTGTTCTTTCTTTTTCTTCTTCTTCTTCTCGTGTTTAATTGGATGGCAGCAGCTTCTCTCCAGGTATCCTGGTAACCCACCGACCTGCTGATGTCACTGCTCTCCATAATGAAGTGTGTGAGTGTGTCCAGCAGCCTTTGTCAATAACCAGGCAGGGAAATTCACAGGAGATAAGACGGACAATGAAGGTCTGCCCAGATGAGGACACACTCAGCTCCTTATTACCTCAAATCAGTTTACCTTTACTTTTAGTCATTTACATATATTCACTTGAGATGGGAAAAAACAGCAGTTAAAGGAGCATGCTGGTGTTTTTTCTTTTCAGCTTTGAGCCAATGGAACACAAATTATTATTAATAATTTTCGTTGGTGTCCACTCCTTCACTGTGAAACTAAGCTATTTCTTTACCTTAAAACTGTGCAAATTAAATCCCTTTAAATAATGTAATTATGGTATTTTAATGTGATGTAATGAAATGTAAAAACCCACCTATAATACGTAAGGGTTTATTACACTTCCTTTTAATATTTTTCTGCTTAACTGCTGAACACAGTGCTTTACATTTATATATTAATACTACACTTTACTCCAGCTTCTGATCCAGACATTCAGCAAGTTTTTGCTAGAAGCTGAATTTAACAGAGGGAAGAGCATGTCTGTGAAATGAGGTAGCATCCTCATGTCATGTGTTTCTGTCCTTGTTAATGAGGAGGATCTCTGGAGGTCTGAAGCAGCAGGACGTCTCTGCTGAGCTCAGCCTGATTGGTTTCCTCCTGCTGGCCTTTCACTTTTCACTCTGCAAATCCTGACAGTTAAACTGTTTTAACTGTGATGAAAGAGCTCAGATCTGTGAGAAAGTACTCTGATACAAGTACTGTATGAATAATAATAATATTCAAATGATATATGTATATAGAAATAAATATGTATATGTATATGTTTATATACTGTACATACACATATATGTGTGTGTGCACACACACATATATGTGTGTGTGCACACACACATACACACACACACATATATATATACACACACATACACAACAGTCACAGTTTAATACTAACTTTTACTGTAACAGAGTATTTTACTGTAAAAGCACCAGCAGAGCGTATACTGCATTTGACTTTTTATTTCATTTTTATTTTATCATTATTTTTCTATATGGGAGCTAAACTGATCCTGAACTCACTTCAGTGTCACTGATATTACAGATTACAGATGATAGATTATAGATAATCGAAGACAGATCATAGACGATTGATTGATTATAGATGATAAATTACAGCTCATAGATGATAGATTATTTTCTGTTGATGCAGCAACTCACAGTTTGTTGATGAACACTAAAAATTACACATTGTTTTCAGCTGTATTTATTGTTATTCTTTATTTTTGGGAAAGACAAAACAAACATGAACTTGAACAGACAGAGAAGTGATTTCATTTGATTGTGTTTTTTTTTTTCCGAGGCTAGAAATTTAACATCAAAAACATGTTTTTCATTAAAAAGTTGTGGCTCAAATATAAAGGCATGTAATTTTCAGAACAGTCGTCCCTGTGAATAAGCAGCTCTTCCAGATGTTTCCAGGGTATATTAAGAGATGTTTAAGGTGATTTAGCACCTTGAAACACGTTGACGTCAGACTGTTTAACACTATGACTGCAAACTTCACACTAGTATCATCAGTTTGTTTTGTGATGATAGAAAATCACACAGGAAGTGCTCAAGTTTGAATTAAAATGTGATTCATAGCTCAAATTTTCTAACCAAAATATAATATTTCAAATGTAAAATACAGAGTGATGAATGGGAGCATTTTACCCCTCAGAAGGGCAGCTTGTGTTTCAGGGGGATCCTGTTCTTCAGGTTCAGGGTGGAGTTGACCTGTTCGGCCGACAGCAGGCTGTGCCACTGAGCGACCGGGCGCCGCGGGTTGGACAACATGTCGGCCCAGTGTCTCAGCTGGTTCCCTGTGGCGTCACAGCCCAGGTAGATCTTCCCCATGGCGTCGTTGCGGGTGATGGCGTCGTGGTCCCACACAGAGATCACCAGGTTCACCCTCTGAGGACGACGGCAGGAAACATTTGAGTTTTATAAAATGATCTAAACTTTATTTCTATAGTACATTTAAAAACAACAAGAGGTGAGAGGACAGCTTAAATTACAGCTTTAGTGAATGGAGTCTGGTGAGAGGAGAGCTTAAATTACAGCTTTAGTGAATGGAGTCTGGTGAGAGGAGAGCTTAAATTACAGCTTTAGTGAATGGAGTCTGGTGAGGAATACTATAACTATCCCTTTAACTTCTCCTTGTCAGGTTGTTTTGCTCATCTGACCAGACTCACCTGGATTTGTTCAAAGGTTACGTCGAAGGTGAAGGACTCGTTGTAATACGGGTTCAGCGTCTTCTTCTTAATAGACGTCTTCCTCTTCTTCCATTTCCTCTTGTCCAGAGCCAACTGTATCTTCACGTAAGGATCTAAAAACACCAAATGTTTGTTAAACTCACAAAAGAACTGGAAATTATAATAAATTTGTTAAAAAAAAACAGGAAAACAGGTTTTTACTTGTCTGAGGAGTTATATTGTCTCTAACTACAAAGAAAAGACAAGAAAATCCATATTCAAAAAAATGTGTAAAGAACAATTGGAAACATTGAATTTTAAATTTAATTTGGATTTAATAATGAATAATAATCATTATTCTTTGGTCTGTGGTCAAACTTTACTGGCAGATTATGATTCTTGATTCTTTAACAATAATAAACCAGCACCAGTTTGATTGATATCACGTCACGTTACTTTTAAGTCCGAACACGTTTTTCTTTCCTTTGAGGGATGTAACAGGTCTACTGAAATGATGTCAGTGTGAGACCTGGTCTCAGTCTGACCTGAAGTTCCTGCAGAGTCCATGCTCTTCAGGTCTTTGGCCTCCAGCATCACCACCGTCAGTTTGGAAGTGGAGGGAACGTAACGCAGAGAGAAGCAGATCTCACCCAGGTTTTCATCCTGCAGTACAGAGAAATCTTTACAGAGCAATGGCTTTTATCTACGGAGCTTCAGAGACGTCATCAGAGCCTCAGAGAGCCTCCAGCATCATTTCATTCAAAAAAGGGAACAGCGACAGAAAACCTCAAACTTGGCCGGCTCGCCGAGGTCCCTCCACTCCTCGATGACGTGGTGCCAGTCGACGTCGCTGAGCTGCACCCTGATCTCGCCGATGATGTTGTGTTTGGAGAATCTGTTGAAGTCATAAACCTTCATCACCACCGTCGACTTCAGGAGAGAAGACTTGGACATCTGCGAGGAGGAGTCATGACGTTTTGTTTTTTTTTAACATCAACACAAATTAGGTTACAAATTGTAGGTAATAAAAATATAAATAAAATGTTAGATATTGGGGAAAAAGACTAAGAATTTCCAAGATTAAAGAAAAGGCACAGGGATATTCTCTGACATTAAAAAGGTACATTTACAAGAAATAAATCACAAATTTAAGATAATAAAAAACATCAATATTCTCTGAGATGATAAAGACAAAAATGTGGATATAGATTATGAATGTTCTTGGAAATAAAATTTGTACAAGAAAAAAATAACAAAAATTAGGAGAAAGATGAGGGTGTTACAAAGTCACAAATTTACAGGAAAAAAGGTGGACATGCTTTGAGATTAAGGCTGTAAATTTTCAACAAATGTTCTATAAGAAATACAATCATAAATTCATGAGATTTAGTTTTTAAATATTTTCTGAGATTATAAAGTTGCATATTTCAAGAACAAACATGAATGTTCTCTGAGATTAAAATCCTAAATTTACAAAAAAAACATACAGTATTCTGTGAAATTTTGAGGTAAAAAAAATTCTAGACAAAAAAAATGTGTAGCTGTAGAAAATGGATGGATGGATGTTTCCCTTTGCAAGGAAGATCAACACCATTGTAGTTGTGCACCAAGACATGGAGACAAATTCCTATATGGAAAAAGCGCAGACTTGATTCTAGTTGCTGACCTGGAAGCTGAAGTGTTCGTTGAAGACGGGATTCAGAGTGTGTCTGAACACTTTGGTCTCAAAGGTTTTAGATTTATCAGGGGTGGTGTAGACTCTGACGTACGGGTCCGAGCTCCTCCCCAGATCCATGGCCTTCAGGCTGTCAGCTTGTTTGATCCCAACTGTGAGCTGCAACAGGAAGCAGAGAGACAGGAAACAGAGAGACAAGAAGCAGAGAAACAGGAGGCAGAGAGACAGGAAGCAGAGAGACAGGAAGCAGAGAGACGGGAAGCAGAGAAACAGGAGGCAGAGAGACAGGAAGCAGAGAGACAGGAAACAGAGAGACAGGAAGCAGAGAAACAGGAGGCAGAGAGACAGGAAACAGAGAAACAGGAGGCAGAGAGACAGGAAGCAGAGAAACAGGAGGCAGAGAAACAGGAAGCAGAGAGACAGGAAGCAGAGAGACAGGAAGCAGAGAGACGGGAAGCAGAGAAACAGGAGGCAGAGAGACAGGAAGCAGAGAAACAGGAGGCAGAGAAACAGGAAGCAGAGAGACAGGAAGCAGAGAGACAGGAAGCAGAGAGACAGGAAACAGAGAGACAGGAAGCAGAGAAACAGGAGGCAGAGAGACAGGAAGCAGAGAGACAGGAAACAGAGAGACAGGAAGCAGAGAAACAGGAGGCAGAGAGACAGGAAGCAGAGAGACAGGAAGCAGAGAGACAGGAAGCAGAGAGACGGGAAGCAGAGAGACAGGAAGCAGAGAGATAGGAGGCAGAGAGACGGGAAGCAGAGAGACGGGAAGCAGAGAGACGGGAAGCAGAGAGACAGGAAGCAGAGACGGGAAGCAGAGAGACAGGAGGCAGAGAGACAGGAAGCAGAGAGACAGGAAGCAGAGAAACAGGAGGCAGAGAAACAGGAAGCAGAGAGACGGGAAGCAGAGAGACAGGAAACAGAGAAACAGGAAGCAGAGAGACGGGAAGCAGAGAGACAGGAAGCAGAGAGACGGGAAGCAGAGAGACAGGAGGCAGAGAGACAGGAAGCAGAGACGGGAAGCAGAGAGACAGGAGGCAGAGAGACAGGAAGCAGAGACGGGAAGCAGAGAGACAGGAGGCAGAGAGACAGGAAACAGAGAGACAGGAAGCAGAGAAACAGGAGGCAGAGAAACAGGAAGCAGAGAGACAGGAAACAGAGAGACAGGAAGCAGAGAAACAGGAGGCAGAGAGACAGGAAACAGAGAAACAGGAGGCAGAGAGACAGGAAGCAGAGAAACAGGAGGCAGAGAAACAGGAAGCAGAGAGACAGGAAGCAGAGAGACAGGAAGCAGAGAGACGGGAAGCAGAGAAACAGGAGGCAGAGAGACAGGAAGCAGAGAAACAGGAGGCAGAGAAACAGGAAGCAGAGAGACAGGAAGCAGAGAGACAGGAAGCAGAGAGACAGGAAACAGAGAGACAGGAAGCAGAGAAACAGGAGGCAGAGAGACAGGAAGCAGAGAGACAGGAAACAGAGAGACAGGAAGCAGAGAAACAGGAGGCAGAGAGACAGGAAGCAGAGAGACAGGAAGCAGAGAGACAGGAAGCAGAGAGACGAGAAGCAGAGAGACAGGAAGCAGAGAGATAGGAGGCAGAGAGACGGGAAGCAGAGAGACGGGAAGCAGAGAGACGGGAAGCAGAGAGACAGGAAGCAGAGACGGGAAGCAGAGAGACAGGAGGCAGAGAGACAGGAAGCAGAGAGACGGGAAGCAGAGAGACGGGAAGCAGAGAGACAGGAAACAGAGAAACAGGACGCAGAGAAACAGGAAGCAGAGAGACGGGAAGCAGAGAGACAGGAAACAGAGAAACAGGAAGCAGAGAGACGGGAAGCAGAGAGACAGGAAGCAGAGAGACGGGAAGCAGAGAGACAGGAGGCAGAGAGACAAGAAGCAGAGAGACAGGAAGCAGAGAGAGGGGAAGCAGAGAGAGGGGAAGCAGAGACAGGAAGCAGAGAGACATGAGTTGTATTGTGGGCAAGTTTTGACAAGTTGGAGGAACATGTGGAGCAAATAAAAACATGAAATCTCTGAATCCACTGCATCGATTTTGACGTTTCTGTCTGAAACTGTTAGCTTCATGAGTCTGGTGATGGATCACCTCGGACAGAGCGCTGTTGTAGTCCAGAGAGTAGAGCAGCTTTCCTCTCTGCATCTTGGTCGAGCCGTAGTCCACATCTGCTGCATCAGGCTGGACCTGCAGGAAAGACATCCGCTCACAGCTTTAACAGAGAGGAATGAACTCAGTGTGGAATGATAAACGAAACGTTCACGTCACGTTATACTCGGCTGTTCACTTCACATTACAAATGTGCTGTATTAGTGTTGTACTGTAAAAATGAATTAATGCTGGTTTTGCCGGGGACCCCCTGAACCCCCTCAAGGACCCCTGGTGGTCCCTGGTCCCCACATTGAAGCTGCAGGTCCACCTCCTCGTCTGTGTAGGTTCAGACTGGACCTGCTCCTCTGGGCCTCTTGAATGGAGGTGAAACAGTTGAGTCCTTTTTGCTCTTTTTGGTTTGCCTCCACCTCACGTTGAAAGGTGAACTCGTGGATATTAGCACCATCACTCACCAGAGCTGTGGTGGCTTTCCCGTTCACTCCGTTCAGGTCGATGTTCTCCTTCTTATTCTTCTTGTTCTTCTTGTTCCCTTTGCAGCAGCACTTGATGCAGATACACAAGCAGCAGAGCAGGATCAGCAGAGCACCGACCGCAAAGATGGTGTACACCGCCCATCGAGGCACTGCAGGAGACGAGGCAGCATTAGATTATTATTAAGGTCATCACACAAGTACAAGGCAATGAAAATGCAGACTGCACCCAACCAGAAGTGCAAAAGCAGTAATAAATACACAATAACAGATATGTAATAACAATACACGTATGCAGGAGTACAGGTTATGAAAAGATATGTAAATATTTACAGTATCTATTATATATTAGTAATAATAATAATGTGTTAGCTGTGGATGATATCTGAACATTAAAGGATGCTTCACTGGCTGATTTCTATCACATGTCATCTCTACATCAATTAACTCATTCACACTGTTTGTTTTTGTCTATTTTTATACTTCATAATTTATAAGTCATATTGATATACTGTATAAATACTGTATTTAACGAGACTTCAAGAATTCCTTCTTTTTGATACAAACTGTAAATAATAATTATATTATTGTGGTTGTAGTAGTAGTAGTAGCAGTAGTAGAAATAGTATTAGTATTGTTATTATTTATTACATAGTCTATTACATTTCATTATTGTTGCTTTATTCTTTTCTTTCTTACTATAACTTGTTTACACTGCTGGAGGAGCAGCTGAATTTCCCCCAATGAGGATTGATATAAAATTATTTATCATAATTCTCACATAATGATAATAATAGATACTAAATATTTTATTTTTAATTATCTAAATCATTTATGTACCTCCTGTATTTCTATTTTTTTTCTTTTATGATGGAAATCTAAAACAGAATTTCAAACACAGCAGTATGTTTGAGAGCTGTGAGGCTCACAGGGGATCTTGTCAAGGAGGCTGTTGATGAAGCCGACTGCAGCAGCGGCGGCTGGGTTGATGGTGGAGTTGGTGTGGGTGGTGTTGGTCACCAGCAGGGTGGTGGTTACTGGCTGGGTGGTGTTGGTTACCGGCAGGGTGGTGGTGGTTACCGGCTGGGTGGTGTTGGTTACCGGCAGGGTGGTGGTGGTTACCGGCTGGGTGGTGTTGGTTACTGGCTGAGTGGTGTTGGTTACCGGCAGGGTGGTGGTGGTTACTGGCTGGGTGGTGTTGGTTACTGGCTGAGTGGTGTTGGTTACCGGCAGGGTGGTGGTGGTTACTGGCTGGGTGGTGTTGGTTACTGGCTGGGTGGTGAGGAAGGGAAGAGTTGAACTTGGGGATAGGGTAAAGGCCGGCATGATGAGGATGGAGAGAAGAGCTGAGGAAGAAAGAGAAGAGTTTCTAATGCAGCAGCTTCCTCACGAACAAATAGAGAAACTGAACATGTAGCAGTGATGAGAAGTTCACTTTTGATTTTACATTTCATGCTGCGTTACACTACTAGCTACATCTCAGAGGGAAATATTCTGCGTAACACTACATCCATCCATCCATCCATCTTCTCCCTCTTATCCTCTCATAGGGTCAGGGGGGCTGGAGTCTATCCCAGCTGTCTTAAAGACAGGGTCCACCCTGGACAAGTGTCCACCTCATCACAGGACACATAGAGACAGACAACCACTCACACTGCTTCACTACATACTGCATTATATTATAGAATTTAGAATAGTATTATATAAAACAACATAATTATTAATTATATATTATATTACTTATCATATTTAGTGTGTGTTTGTACATGGATTTCAGGGGACAGGAAGGGGATGAAAAACTAATAAAAGTACATAAAGAAACAAACAATAGAAATACTAAGAGCAATGTGCACAGCACGTGCCTTTTCTCTCCTTTCAGTGGAAATTTACAAAACATGCCATCAGTGTTAATGACTGACATTTAACAGGTGGCTAACTAACTAGCTAGCGCGCTACTTCCTCCATGCTTTCATGCTAGTTAGAGAACATAAAAGCTTAATGACTGCTGGGCTTGGTCTACATTACTTTGACATTTAGCCAGACTTTACTGCTCTTAAACTACTATTCATGACAGTCATTTCCCTTTCAGTTCTCTTGTGATAATCGCTAGCCCGAATCGTCTATATGCTAACAGCTAGCTAGTGCCAATAATTTATGCTAAAAGCTAGCACGAATATTATGCTAATCGCTAGCGCGAATTGTTCATATCATATCCGCTAGCACGAACAGTATGCTAATAGCTAGCACGAGTCTCTAGCATGCTTGCTATTGTTATGGTTGTGGTTAGCCTAGAAAACTGTAAAGATCAGTAACGGTGACAAAGTACAGTGTTCATTTTATACTTTTATATTTTGACTCACCAGCTGCCACTGGATTAAACTCTCAGACATATTTCTGTTTCAATGCAAGCCTGGGGTGTGTGTAGATGTATGCTAGCGACTAGCATAAGCAAAACTCTGCTGGTATATTAAATGGAAAGTATACAACAGGTGTCCATTTAGTCTGGACCTGAATCCACCAATAACACCAAAGAGTACCCATTTGCATTGCTTTTCATTTTTCATTCAGTTTCTAAATAGATTAGGAGAATAAACCTTCATTAACAAACACTTAAGCACATAAAAAACACCCTCCATCCCATCCTTAACCACACCAACCATGGGTGTATGTCTAAAGGACTAGAATGATCTGAATGGGATGAAACCTGTTTTAAGCAAAGAGGATAGTTGAAATAAATACATTTGAAAACATGAAATCATGTAGGTATCATCAAGTTGCCTAACAACGGTGACATAAAATCAAACAAACATGGTGAAACAGACATTACTGAGTGGAAACTCCACCTTCAGGCCTCCACCATGAACAAACAGCAGCAGCACATTAAGCCTCAGTCTGATTCACTCTCTGATAAAAACAAAAAAGACAGCCTGAGGAATCCACAAGTTTCCTGAAAGTATTTCCTCTGCTGCAGTATTGGTATTACACAGTGTTTTCAAAACCTATTCTGAATTTACACCAGGAGAACTTAAATTACAGCTTTAGTGAATGGAGTCTGGTGAGAGGAGAGCTTAAATTACAGCTTTAGTGAACGGAGTCTGGTGAGAGGAGAGCTTAAATTACAGCTTTAGCGAATGGAGTCTGGTGAGAGGAGAGCTTAAATTACAGCTTTAGCGAATGGAGTCTGGTGAGAGGAGAACTTAAATTACAGCTTTAGTGAATGGAGTCTGGTGAGAGGAGAGCTTAAATTACAGCTTTAGTGAATGGAGTCTGGTGAGAGGAGAGCTTAAATTACAGCTTTAGCGAATGGAGTCTGGTGAGAGGAGAGCTTAAATTACAGCTTTAGCGAACGGAGTCTGGTGAGAGGAGAGCTTAAATTACAGCTTTAGCGAACGGAGTCTGGTGAGAGGAGAGCTTAAATTACAGCTTTAGCGAACGGAGTCTGGTGAGAGGAGAGCTTAAATTACAGCTTTAGCGAATGGAGTCTGGTGAGAGGAGAGCTTAAATTACAGCTTTAGCGAATGGAGTCTGGTGAGAGGAGAGCTTAAATTACAGCTTTAGCGAATGGAGTCTGGTGAGAGGAGAGCTTAAATTACAGCTTTAGTGAATGGAGTCTGGTGAGAGGAGAGCTTAAATTACAGCTTTAGTGAATGGAGTCTGGTGAGAGGAGAGCTTAAATTACCGCTTTAGTGAATGGAGTCTGGTGAGAGGAGAGCTTAAATTACCGCTTTAGTGAATGGAGTCTGGTGAGAGGAGAGCTTAAATTACTGCTTTAGTGAATGGAGTCTGGTGAGAGGAGAGCTTAAATTACTGCTTTAGTGAATGGAGTCTGGTGAGAGGAGAGCTTAAATTACAGCTTTAGTGAATGGAGTCTGGTGAGAGGAGAGCTTAAATTACAGCTTTAGTGAATGGAGTCTGGTGAGAGGAGAGCTTAAATTACTGCTTTAGTGAATGGAGTCTGGTGAGAGGAGAGCTTAAATTACAGCTTTAGTGAATGGAGTCTGGTGAGAGGAGAGCTTAAATTACAGCTTTAGTGAATGGAGTCTGGTGAGAGGAGAGCTTAAATTACTCTTGTTTTGTTTTCATAATAAATCTGCTCCACTTGAAGTCAAAGTCATGTTTTCGTGGTGGTTATTACACAGTTATGCACATTGGTACATAGTACAAGTTGGAAATTGCCAATTTGTGACAATTTAAGCTTCAATTGATGAAATATATCAAAATATAAAGAAAAAAGTACTTTTATCGTCATTTGGTTACCCTGTGTCCATTTGAAGTCTCCAAAATCACATTTTGGAGCTCCGCCTGGACCTTACCATGAATAAAACACTGTAAAATGGTCATACTTTGGGCTTCTTCTTCAAATTTGAAACAGGTGTTCACTGATAGTGTGGCTATAGCCCCACACTGTCATTTCCTCCCACAGATAAAGCTACAGAAAGTCAGTTACTTAGAAATTTATTTTTTTTGTTAGGCAAACAAAATCTGTCAAATTGTATTGAATTTAAAGGCCCATTGATCTGTTTCTGTAACACCTACAATCTTTCTGACACTTGCACAAGAAACCTTAAGGAGTTTTATTTCTAATAAGACCTCATTTATGCATGTATTCACAGTGCTTCAGAAGTTACAGTCATTTCAATTTGGGTATGTCATTTTTGTATAAAATGAGAGGTGGAGTGGAACAGGTTAAAGGACACGGTCATGCGATCACCAATCAATAGAAAACAGTTATAGAAAAACTGACATGATATCTGTTAGCAGCCATTCATCACACCAAACATCCACTCAGCAGCTCATAAATCACACTTTTAAATTTTACTCACTGACGAGCTTCACAGAAATGTAGACTTTGCTGCTCGCTGGCTGAACTGTTTCTGATCTGTTCGGGGTAAAAACGTTGTTTTACAGATTGAAGAGGAGGAAGGAGGTGACGTCCAACAGACTGAGACTTTTCCTTTTCTTAAAAAACAACAAACTGTTTGATCAGAGAGAGGAAATGTCTCCTCCCTCCATCTCCATCCACACAGTTAACTGAAAAACACCAACAAACATCTGGCTGTCATCACCTTTTACTGAAGGCATATTGAACATTGAATATATGCAATATGTCATATTGAAGGCTGGACAGGACATGGACATCAAAAATGTCAATTTTTTACACTGAAACAGTGAAAGTGTCCATTGAGTTTTTGGGGGATTTAAGGACAAACAAAATAAGTGACTGCAGTTTTTCAGGTTTTCAAAAGTCAAACATGACATGAACAAACTGCAAAAACAGCTGCAGACACACGAACCAAATAATACAGGAAACTAAGTAAAGTCAAAATAAAACAAGCAATAAAACAGTGAATGAAACAGAAAAATACCACAAAAATAAAACAAGAAAATAAAACCAAAAAATAAAACTGTAAAATAAAACAAAAATAATAAAACAAGAAAATAAAACCAAAAAATAAAACAGAAAAAACAAGACAATAAAACAGTAAAGAGTAAATCTATCAGTAAAGTGAAAGAGTGAATAAAACAGTAAAGAGTAAATCTATCAGTAAAGTGAAAGAGTGAATAAAACAGTAAAGAGTAAATCTATCAGTAAAGTGAAAGAGTGAATAAAACAGTAAAGAGTAAATCTCAGTAAAGTGAAAGAGTAAAGGGTAAATCCATCTTAAAGCGTACCTCAGGGTGACGACCACAGGCTTATTTAAACCTCATCTCCTCTGCTTTTGTTCTCTCGGCTGCTGGGTCACTTTTATTTCCTCCGTCCTGCTGAACTTCAGTCGGCCATCTTCTTCTTCAGCTCCTCAGGTGTGTCACCTGTACCTGCAGCAGCAGCGGCCACGCCTGCTGAACACACACATTAACACACACTCCACAGTGAGCAGTTCAAACAGAGGTGGAGTCTGTGCTGCTAAAATACCAGTTTTTCACATGAGTGACAGGAATAATGCTCAATGTTGAATATTCACTCTTTCTGCAGCTTCTGTACGTCCTGCTCATCGGTGGTTTGATTTTATATTTATTTATGTTTTTGCTCTGATCGGTTTTAGGAAGCCTCCTCTGACACGTCTGCCAAAAAATAACTTTTTTTTTTTCCATACCATATGTATTTTTATTTATTGACTGTCGCTTCTCAAAAATTAAATCATTCAGATGTTCCAGACTGTTGGATGAACCAAGACTGAATGTATTTATTCAGATATTCCTGCTCCCCTGAGGATGAACAATGACTGATAAACTTTCCTCTGGAGTATGTGACCAACATGACAATAAGGAGCCATATAAAAAAAACCAGTCACATCAGTAAACAAGGAGAAAAAATAGAAAAACATGACAGAATAAGTCAGTATCAAAGGATATTAAGTAAACAAATTATCTCAGAAAAAAAAATAAAAATGAGCCTCAGCTGCTAATTAGTGATCATTATTATTATTATGAAACACCAGTGTGTCTTTAGGACACACATTTTGTAATCACCACTTAATCTTTTATCACATTTTTTAAATTATAATATTCTGCCTTATTTTTTAAATCTTACATATTTTTAAAATCATTCCACTGCTACTGTTTTTTTCATTCTTTTATCATGCCTTATATTTTTAATTTATTTTAAAATATGTATTCTATTGTTACATCACTGTCCCCAAGCTGCTTTTTCTCTTATTTTAATATATACTCTAAATGTCATTGATCTTTTATCTTGCCATGTGCACATGTTCTTTTTATAGAGTTTTTGCACAAACTGAACATCTCTGTCACTTTAAAAACAGACATATTTACAGTTTTGCACCAAACCCTTGTCTTGAATGAACAAACCAGACTCAGTTACTCTTGATGCTTTATAGGATTTCATAGTAATGGAGTATTTTTATACTGTTTATGAATAAAATAAAAGTCACAGAGTCGTCTGATTCAACAGATAATTGCTTTATTGGTTAAAATGGTGAGAGGAGTGACAGCAGCCAATCACAGCGCAGCAACCAGAGCAGGAAGTGAACTGGACGGATGTTAAATAAACACAAACCAGCGACGTCACAGCAGGTGTGAACATTTCATGGATTCAGGGTTTAAATATTTGAGATGCTGCCTTGTTTAGCAGCTCACACTCGTCATTGTCGTCTTCTTTTGACTGAATCATTCCTAAAAACGGATTCAGTAAAAACTCACTTTGTTCCTTCAGATTTTAACCTTCAAAGTGAGTCCACACCTCTCTGTTTCCATATTAGATAAACTGATAATCCAGGTGTTGAAACGCCTGCTGTGACATCACTTCCTGCTCTGGTTACACGTCATATTTGTTGTTCGATTCTGTAAAAAACAAAGAAACCAAAGCTTCCTTCATGACAGAAAGCCGCCATCATAAAACTTTATTTATAGCTCTATGCTGTGTAGAAGTGTGTTTGGGATGAAGAGGCTGATCTGCAGTCAGTGTTTAACCCTCCTTTATGGTTTATGGAGCATTTAAATAACATCAGAACTCAACCAAGGTTTCCACTTCCTGTTTCCCCGATATTTACACTGACAGCGAAACGACAACGACGCATCAGAAGTTGATGGCTTTACCGAAGGAGGCGGCTAGGTTGGCTTCTCTGAACGCCTCCGACACCGTCTGAGGAGGAGGGAGGAGGAGAAGGAGAGGGGAAGGAGAAGAGGAGGAGAAGGAGAAGAGGACGAGAGGAGAGAGAGGAGGAGGAGCAGAGGTTAGTGTATCTCCATCCATCCACAGATCATCATCATCACCTCCTGACCTCCTCCTCTTCCTGATCCTGACTCCTTTCTATCTGCAGCAGCATTAACTCCTCTGCTCTGGTGGATCAGACCACCAGGACCAGCCTGTCCTCTCATGACCCTGTCTCTGGCTCTGGTCCTTCCTTGGACCACTTTTGATAGATCCAGACCACTGCAGACCAGGAACAGCCCAGCAGAGCTCTGATCCAGTCCTCCAGACATCACTGTTTGCTTCTTGATCCTGCTTCTAACATCAACTCTGAGGACCAGATGTTCATGTGATGAGGAGATGATCAGTGAGGTTCTCTTCACCTGGCAGTGGTCACAGTGTGACGACTGACCAGTGGACATGTCTGTTAATATTCATATATATATATATATATATATAAATATCTGCATATAGACCAGTGGACATGTCTGTTAATATTCATATATATATATATATAAATATCTGCATATAGACCAGTGGACATGTCTGTTAATATTCATATATATATATACAGTCATGGAAAAAATTATTAGACCACCCTTGTTTTCTTCAATTTCTTGTTAATTTTAATGCCTGGCTCAACTAAAGGTACATTTGTTTGGACAATTATAATGATAACAACAAAAATAGCTCATGAGAGTTTAATTTAAGAACTAAGGATTATTCATTTTCCATGGTTTTCTTGATAATGACCAAAATTACTTAAATTCTTACATCAATAGCTATGGCATTGTACCGGCAAAAACACTACTTTTAAGCATTCCATGTTTTCTTTTCTGTTTGCTTTAAACACATGATACACACAAGAGTTAATACTTGATTGCATAACCATTGTTTTTGATGACTGCAGCCATGCGTCTTGGCATGCTCTCCACCAGCTTCTGACATTGTTCTGCTGTCACAGCAGCCCATTCCTGTTGGACAAATTCAAACAAATTTCCTTTGTTTTTGGGCTTGTGGTTCTCCATTTTGAGTTTGATGATTTTCCACAGGTTTTCAATTGGATTAAGATCTGGTGATTGAGCAGGCCAAGGCATGGTGCGAATGTTGTGGTTCTCCATCCAGGCTTTAACTGACCTTGCCGTGTGGCAAGGGGCATTGTCTTGTTGGAAAATCCAGTCATTCGAGGCAGGAAAGAGTTTTCCAGCTGATGGAAGAAGACTGTTTTCAAGGGTAGTCCTGTACTTGACCTGGTTCATTCGGCCTTCACACAATTGCATTTGCCCTGTTCCACTCAGACTGAAACAACCCCAGATCATGACTGATCCACCCCCATGTTTTACTGTAGGGGCAAGACAGTCTGGGTTGTAAGCTTCTCCAGGCTTCCTCCTAACCAGTAAGTTGGCTGGAGTGGGCATCAATTCAAAATTGGATTCATCACTGAAGAGAACCTTAGCCCAATCATCAACAGTCCAATCCTTGTGGTCTCGAGCAAAGAGTAACCGGGCCTTCCTCTGCCTTTCATTGATGAAGGGCTTCTTGCGTGCTCTGTGTGACTTCAAACCAGCTTCAACAAGTCGGTTTCGAACTGTCCTTGCCGAGCAAGTCACATTTCTCGACAGTGCCCACTCATTTTTAAGGTCCCTGGAGGTCTGACGACGATTCCTGACACAGGAACGGATGAGTGCACGGTCATCTCGTGGGGTAGAAAGACGTTTCCTGCCACGGCCAGGTAGCAATTTGGTAGTGCCATGTTCAGCTTGTTTTTTTGTTGTAATGAACGGCTGTCTTGGAGATCTTCAGTTTTTCGCTACCTGTCTCTCACTCATGCCAATTTCCAGCAGTGCCAAGATGGCTGCCTTTGTTGCTTCACATAATTCTTTTGTTTTAGGCATTATGTGAGAGCTGACAACTTCTGAGTTGTGCTACGGCTTGAATGTAAGCAGGAAACCACTATAGGCCTTTGCATGTGCAGTGCTGCTTGTGACATGAAATGGCCTCTTATATACCCTGGGAATCAATTAAGCTTAAGAATGTCAAATAGGACATAAAGTATTATGTGACCAGCTGCATTTTTTGTTGTGTTCATTGTATTATACGTTTAGTGGTACCAGATATTAGAATGAACAAGAAATTGAAGAAAACAAGGGTGGTCTAATAATTTTTTCCATGACTGTATATATATCTGCATATAGACCAGTGGACATGTCTGTTAATATTCATATATATATATATATATATATATATATATTGATAGAGATGTGTGTGTCATGGTACCGGGTGGGCGTGGCAGACTCTGGCGATGTCCTCACAGGAAGCTCCGTACTCCATAGCCAGAGCAGCTTCATTGATCATCTCTCCTGCCCCCTGCAGGGAGAAGAGGAGGACAACAGGAGGAGGGAAGGAGGAGAAGAGGAGGAGGAAGAGGAGAACAGAAGGAGGAGAGATGGAGGGAAGGAGAAGAAGAGGAGGAGGGGAGGAGAAGAAGAGGAGGAGGAGGAGGAGAACAGAAGGAGGGGAGGAGAAGAAGAGGAGGAGGGGAGGAAAAGAAGAGGAGGAAGAAGAAGAGAACAGAAGGAGGAGAACAGGAGGAGGAGAACAGAAGGAGGAGAACAGAAGGAGGAGAACAGGAGTAGAACAGGAGGAGGGGAGGAGGAGGAGAGGAGGAAGTTAGTGATGATATAAGTATAATTTTGCAGCTTCAACATCTGGAGACATCCAGCTGCTCCTCAGTCAGTGATTAAAACTGATTAAATGTATTTGTGTTGTTGTTTGTTTGTTTGTTTGTTTGTTTGCGCCTCCTACCGTCCCCACGATGTGAGCTCCCAGCATCCTGTCTGTCTCCTTGTGTCCAAGGATCTTCACCAGACCGTCAGTGTCAGCGTTGGTCTTTGCTCTGCTGTTGGCTGCAAAGGGAAACTTCCCTACTCTGTACGGGACTCCCTGAGGAGGAGCAGGAGGAGGAGGAGCGAGGAGGAGCGAGGAGGAGGAGGAGCGAGGAGGAGAGAGAAGAGAGGAAAAGAGGAAAAAGAAGAAGAAGAGCAGTGTAAAAACTCTTTCAGCTTCATTTTGATGAATCCTGATTCACCTCCTTACTGATACTGCACCTCCTCCTCATTAATATCTGACACCTCACTGCACCTCCTCCTCACTGATATCTGACACCTCACTGCACCTCCTCCTCACTGATATCTGACACCTCACTGCACCTCCTCCTCATTGATATCTGACACCTCACTGCACCTCCTCCTCATTAATATCTGACACCTCACTGCACCTCCTCCTCACTGATATCTGAACCTCACTGCACCTCCTCCTCACTGATATCTGACACCTCACTGCACCTCCTCCTCATTGATATCTGACACCTCACTGCACCTCCTCCTCATTAATATCTGACACCTCACTGCACCTCCTCCTCATTGATATCTGACACCTCACTGCACCTCCTCCTCATTGATATCTGACACCTCACTGCACCTCCTCCTCATTGATATCTGACACCTCACTGCACCTCCTCCTCATTAATATCTGACACCTCACTGCACCTCCTCCTCATTGATATCTGACACCTCACTGCACCTCCTCCTCATTGATATCTGACACCTCACTGCACCTCCTCCTCATTGATATCTGACACCTCACTGCACCTCCTCCTCATTGATATCTGACACCTCACTGCACCTCCTCCTCATTGATATCTGACACCTCACTGCACCTCCTCCTCACTGATATCTGACACCTCACTGCACCTCCTCCTCATTGATATCTGACACCTCACTGCACCTCCTCCTCATTGATATCTGACACCTCACTGCACCTCCTCCTCATTGATATCTGACACCTCACTGCACCTCCTCCTCATTGATATCTGACACCTCACTGCACCTCCTCCTCATTGATATCTGACACCTCACTGCACCTCCTCCTCATTGATATCTGACACCTCACTGCACCTCCTCCTCACTGATATCTGACACCTCACTGATATCTGACACCTCACTGCACCTCCTCCTCATTGATATCTGACACCTCACTGCACCTCCTCCTCATTGATATCTGACACCTCCTCCTCACTGATATCTGACACCTCACTGCACCTCCTCCTCACTGATATCTGACACCTCACTGCACCTCCTCCTCACTGATATCTGACACCTCACTGCACCTCCTCCTCATTGATATCTGACACCTCACTGCACCTCCTCCTCATTGATATCTGACACCTCCTCCTCACTGATATCTGACACCTCACTGCACCTCCTCCTCACTGATATCTGACACCTCACTGCACCTCCTCCTCACTGATATCTGACACCTCACTGCACCTCCTCCTCACTGATATCTGACACCTCACTGCACCTCCTCCTCACTGATATCTGACACCTCACTGCACCTCCTCCTCACTGATACCTGACACCTCACTGCACCTCCTCCTCACTGATACCTGACACCTCACTGCACCTCCTCCTCATTAATACCTGACACCTCACTGCACCTCCTCCTCACTGATACCTGACACCTCACTGCACCTCCTCCTCATTGATATCTGACACCTCACTGCACCTCCTCCTCATTGATATCTGACACCTCACTGCACCTCCTCCTCACTGATATCTGACACCTCACTGATATCTGACACCTCACTGCACCTCCTCCTCATTGATATCTGACACCTCACTGCACCTCCTCCTCATTGATATCTGACACCTCCTCCTCACTGATATCTGACACCTCACTGCACCTCCTCCTCACTGATATCTGACACCTCACTGCACCTCCTCCTCACTGATATCTGACACCTCACTGCACCTCCTCCTCAATGATAACTGACACCTCACTGCACCTCCTCCTCACTGTTATCTGGCACCTCACTGCCTCCTCCTCATTGATATCTGACACCTCCTCCTCACTGATATCTGACACCTCACTGCACCTCCTCCTCACTGATATCTGACACCTCACTGCACCTCCTCCTCACTGATATCTGACACCTCACTGCACCTCCTCCTCACTGATATCTGACACCTCACTGCACCTCCTCCTCACTGATACCTGACACCTCACTGCACCTCCTCCTCACTGATACCTGACACCTCACTGCACCTCCTCCTCATTAATACCTGACACCTCACTGCACCTCCTCCTCACTGATACCTGACACCTCACTGCACCTCCTCCTCACTGATACCTGACACCTCACTGCACCTCCTCCTCACTGATACCTGACACCTCACTGCACCTCCTCCTCACTGATATCTGACACCTCACTGCACCTCCTCCTCACTGATATCTGACACCTCACTGCACCTCCTCCTCATTGATATCTGACACCTCACTGCACCTCCTCCTCATTAATACCTGACACCTCACTGCACCTCCTGCTTATTGATACCTGACACACCGAAGCGCACCTCCTCACCTCCTCCTTCAGTTGCTCCTCCGTCTTGCCCACCCAGGCCACCTCAGGATGGGTGTAGATGACGGAGGGGACACAGTTGTAGTCGATGTGGACGGCTCCTCCAGCCATCCCCTCCACACAGATGATACCTTCATCCTCAGCTTTGTGGGCCAACATCGGCCCGGCAACCACATCCCCTATGGCATAAATACTGGAGGAGGAGGAGAGGTGGGGGGAGAGAGAGAGGGGGGAGAAGAAACAGAACAAGGGATGAAGAGGAGGATTTTATCAATTCAGAGACAGGGAGATCACTCACTGGCCTTAAGAGACCCCATTTATCATAATCAATACCTGATGATGGATAAATAAACGTATCACAGATTTTATTGATAACGTTATTGTTTCTACTTTGAGGAACAAATTGAACTAACTGATTATTCGCTTGATTTTATTTTGGAGGATCCACTTCTGCTGCATCTGCAGGGAAACTTTTCAAAATAAAAGAGGTGGTCTCCTCACCTGGGTACTTTGGTCTGGAAGCGGTTGTTGACGGGGATTCGCCCCCTGCTGTCCAGCTCGATGCCCACAGAGTCCAGACCCAGGTTCTGGGTGAAAGGTCGCCTGCCGATGCAGACCAGCAGCACGTCACAGGTCAGCGTCTCGTTCTTCCCTCCTGCTGCCGCCTCCACTCTGAAACACAGCCACACATACTCTGGATAAAGCATACATCTTTATATTATATATATATAACTAATTTATTGTAGTTATAATTCATTTAATTATGGCACCATGCAAGATACTGTCCTGAAAATATTTCAGAATAAAAGCCTTCTCTTAGCAAATGTGGTACAGCGGGAAGGCAGACATAAAATAAAATTCACTCACGCCACTTCGATCTTGCCGTCGGGCCTCTTGGTGGCGCCCATGACTTTGGTGCCGAGCTTGAACTTGAGTCCTTGCTTCTGCAGGATGCGCTGGAAGTTCTTGGATATCTCCATGTCGATGCCCATGCCGCCCACGTGACCCAGGAACTCCACCGCCGTCACCTTGGAGCCCAGGCGATGCCACACCGACCCCTGCAGGACAGATACATACAGAAAGCCTGGTGATGCTGCTCAGTGTGGACGAGACGCCACCAGAACCGAAACTTTGGTACAGAGCGACACCAAACGTCAGAGAACATGACGCCACTCGAGAACACCAGAGAACCTTCACCCTCCATTGTGGACAGGTCAGGGGTCAAATCTGCAGGAGGGAGCTAGTTAGCATTAGCCATTAGCTGTTGGATGCTAGTGAACACAGACGGAAGAAGAGGAGGAGGAAGTGGTGGTGGAGGAGGAAGAGAAGGGAGAGGAATGAAGAAGAGGAAGCTAGTTAACATTAGCTTTTAGCTGTTAGTTGTTAGCAGCTGATGGGCACAGAAGGAAGAAGAGGAGGAGAAGGAGGAGGAAGAGGAAGTGATGGAGGAGGAGGATGAAGAAGATGAGGAAGGGGAGGAGGAAGCTAGTTATCATTAGCTGTTAGCACCTACGTGGACAGTGTCACTACCCGATCTGTACCGGAAACCCGATTTGTACTGTACATGTGCAAAATGCAACTAAATCAGCTCGACAGCCTCCCGAATCATTTTAGGGCAGTTACTGATCAGAGTTGTTATTTTTCTTAAACATACCCTTACCGGTTCCCTAAATCCTAACTTACTATGACAGGGTTTTTCCTGCGTTCAAATTTGCGTGGCGGCCGCCTCCAGCTATTTTTGTACCACCCCTAGCCAGAGCGATTGATATTGCTCAACACAGCTCCAGCTGTGTTGATTGAGCGATTGATGTCCCTCTGCGGCAGCTACGTATTTTAACTGCAGTTGCAGCGTTGCGCCACTATTAAGGCGCTATATCAACAACAGTGCACCCGAAAGACCTGAAGCAACTACCGAAGAAGAAACAGATCGAATCGTGTTAGTTAGTTAGCGAAAAAAAACTGGGAAAATGTTTGAAATATCACGACTCAGCGGCACGTTGCATTAATGACGAAGCTCTGTCGTATAAATTGTGAGGAGAGGAAGTGACACCAGTTTTGCACATGCACAGTGCAAATAGGATTTCCGGTACGGATCGGGTAGTGACAGGCAGCACGTTCACGCATGATGCTAACAGCTAACGCTAACAGAGGTGGCACTGAGTAACTTTATGATGCGTTCAGACTCTTCAGTAAAAAGTAGCACTGGGGGAAGCAAACATTGTTATTATTGTTTTAGATAAAGATTAGTGTCTATTTTTTTTCTACTGTGGTATTCACTCAGTGACTGTTTACACTTGTCTTGTTTGACAACTTGGACTATAAATTTGTCCTAGTTACAGTTCTGGGCTCTGATTGGACGCTATCTGGAGCAGATAAAGAGATGCTGACCAGCTCCACTCCGATGACTCCAGCTCCGATCACGATCATCTCCTCTGGGACTTTGTTGAGGGACAGAGCTCCTGTTGACGACACAATGCTGTCCTCATCGATCTGCAGACAACCAAACAGCCAAAGTATGAATCAAATACCTCTTTACATGTTCTTACTTTAGTCAGATGAGTGATTTAAATCCAAAAAACATGAGGACCTGGATCCCAGGGAAGGGTGTGACCTCAGAGCCGGTGGCGAGGAGGATGTTCTTGGTGTTGATGACCTGCTCGCTGCCGTCTGCTGCGACGGCCGTCACCTGATTCTTACCGGTCACCCTCCCAAAACCGTTGACGTGGGTCACCTGACGGGACAGTTCAGAAGCTCAGTAAGATGTGAGTGAGCGACTATTACAATGAATGAGAGAGAGAGACAGAGACTGACTTTGTTCTGTTTGAAAAGATGTGCGATTCCTCCGGTCAGAGCTTTGACGGCGCCGCTCTTTTGTGCCATCATCTTCTCCAGGTTCAATGAGATGCCTGAAACTGAGAGACATTTCCTCCTCAGGGTAGTGTTATATTTATATATGTACAGTATGTATGAAGGTATATTTATATTAGGGCTGCCAGCGTTAACTTGCCTGCAGTAACTCTACTGGGACAAATTGCCTGAAATGCACTGCTGGCAGGTCATGAAGCAGAACTCCATTCAAAAAATGAAGAAAACTAACGACTCAGTCATAACTAACGATCAAACGTGCGATAAAATCAGATTAACCATCTTTTCTGAATCTGTACAAGCTTCTCCTGGAATTCAGCAAACAAACAATCCACCAAAAAACATCATTTAAGTATTATTTTGTGATGTAAGATGGTTCTTTTCATAAACGCAGAGCTTATTACAGCTAATGTGGCGTCATTCTAATTATATATAAAACTTAGCACGTCTCTGGCAACACATTTCAGGCAGTTTGTCCAAGTAGAGTTAATTAATTAATTACCATAACCGTGTTAACTTCGACAGCCTGAATATAGTTATTCATTTTGTGATCAATTATTTATTTAACATAATTATTTAGTGTGGGGGAGGGGAAGCACATTACAGTCTAATTACACATGATGGAACGTTGATGAGTAAACAGATATTGTAAATATTATTGTTCTATCACATAAGCTGCATGTCTTTAGGATTTGGAGACTTTTAAAGGTCAACTTGAGCTCTGGGAAGAAGATGTTAAGGAGTTTCTTACTTTCGATGCCTCTGCTTTCGAAGTCTTTGCCGTGAGCCATGTGGTACAAGTAGGAGTTGTTCAGCAGAGCCTGCAGACACAAAACATCCATTAACATCTGGAAGAACACATCTTATTTTGTTTTATTTTAATGTTTAATGCTCAAACAGGAACCTTAGAGGGGATGCAGCCGACGTTCAGACATGTCCCACCCAGCGTGGCGTTTTTCTCAACACATACCGTCTATCAAAGGGAAACAGCAGACAAATGAATAGATTCATGAACAGGACACTCACATTATTTACCTTAAAAACTGTGGAAAAAGGACAGAGAGAAACAAACAGGGTGGATGAAGTTCTTAGGAAGTCATAAACACCACCCATTTAAAAAAAAAATATATATATACATAATATATTCAATTAATATAAAACATCAACAGATAAAATGGAAGACATTTTTACACGATTGATAAAGCTTTCTCCACTATTCATGTAAGAAAAACTGTGTTGTTATGAACCATAACTGTGGTTTCATTTTTGTCAGGTTGTGAACTTTATTTTAACAACTAGTACTGCACCAGGTATAATAAAACTACTACTACCACTAACACGCCAGGTACAATAAAACTACTACTACCACTAACACGCCAGGTACAATAAAACTACTACTACCACTAACACGCCAGGTACAATAAAACTACTACTACCACTAACACGCCAGGTACAATAAAACTACTACTACCACTAACACGCCAGGTACAATAAAACTACTACTACCACTAACACGCCAGGTACAATAAAACTACTACTACCACTAACACGCCAGGTACAATAAAACTACTACTACCACTAACACGCCAGGTACAATAAAACTACTACTACCACTAACACGCCAGGTACAATAAAACTACCACTACCACTAACACGCCAGGTACAATAAAAACTACCACTACCACTAACACGCCAGGTACAATAAAACTACTACTACCACTAACACGCCAGGTACAATAAAAACTACCACTACCACTAACACGCCAGGTACAATAAAAACTACCACTACCACTGACACGCCAGGTACAATAAAAACTACCACTACCACTAACACGCCAGGTACAGTCAAACTACCACTACCACTAACACGCCAGGTACAATAAAAACTACCACTACCACGCCAGGTACAGTCAAACTACCACTACCACTAACACGCCAGGTACAGTCAAACTACCACTAACACGCCAGGTACAGTCAAACTACCACTACCACTAACACGCCAGGTACAGTCAAACTACCACTACCACTAACACGCCAGGTACAATAAAAACTACCACTACCACGCCAGGTACAATAAAAACTACCACTACCACTAACACGCCAGGTACAATAAAAACTACCACTACCACTAACACGCCAGGTACAATAAAAACTACCACTAACACGCCAGGTACAGTCAAACTACCACTACCACTAACACGCCAGGTACAGTCAAACTACCACTAACACGCCAGGTACAGTCAAACTACCACTACCACTAACACGCCAGGTACAGTCAAACTACCACTACCACTAACACGCCAGGTACAATAAAAACTACCACTACCACGCCAGGTACAATAAAAACTACCACTACCACTAACACGCCAGGTACAATAAAAACTACCACTACCACTAACACGCCAGGTACAATAAAAACTACCACTACCACTAACACGCCAGGTACAGTCAAACTACCACTACCACTAACACGCCAGGTACAGTCAAACTACCACTACCACTAACACGCCAGGTACAATAAAAACTACCACTACCACTAACACGCCAGGTACAGTCAAACTACCACTACCACTAACACGCCAGGTACAATAAAAACTACCACTACCACTAACACGCCAGGTACAGTCAAACTACCACTACCACTAACACGCCAGGTACAGTCAAACTACCACTAACACGCCAGGTACAGTCAAACTACCACTACCACTAACACGCCAGGTACAGTCAAACTACCACTACCACGCCAGGTACAATAAAAACTACCACTAACACGCCAGGTACAGTCAAACTACCACTAACACGCCAGGTACAGTCAAACTACCACTACCACTAACATGCCAGGTACAGTCAAACTACCACTACCACTAACACGCCAGGTACAGTCAAACTACCACTAACACGCCAGGTACAGTCAAACTACCACTACCACGCCAGGTACAGTCAAACTACCACTACCACTAACACGCCAGGTACAGTCAAACTACCACTACCACTAACACGCCAGGTACAGTCAAACTACCACTACCACTAACACGCCAGGTACAGTCAAACTACCACTACCACTAACACGCCAGGTACAGTCAAACTACCACTACCACTACCACGCCAGGTACAGTCAAACTACCACTACCACTAACACGCCAGGTACAGTCAAACTACCACTACCACGCCAGGTACAATAAAAACTACCACTAACACGCCAGGTACAGTCAAACTACCACTAACACGCCAGGTACAGTCAAACTACCACTACCACTAACACGCCAGGTACAGTCAAACTACCACTACCACTAACACGCCAGGTACAGTCAAACTACCACTACCACTAACACGCCAGGTACAGTCAAACTACCACTACCACTAACACGCCAGGTACAGTCAAACTACCACTACCACTAACACGCCAGGTACAGTCAAACTACCACTACCACTAACACGCCAGGTACAGTCAAACTACCACTACCACTAACACGCCAGGTACAGTCAAACTACCACTACCACTAACACGCCAGGTACAGTCAAACTACCACTACCACTAACACGCCAGGTACAATAAAAACTACCACTACCACTAACACGCCAGGTACAATAAAAACTACCACTAACACGCCAGGTACAATAAAAACTACCACTACCACTAACACGCCAGGTACAATAAAAACTACCACTACCACTAACACGCCAGGTACAATAAAAACTACCACTACCACTAACACGCCAGATACAATAAAAACTACCACTACCACTAACACGCCAGGTACAGTCAAACTACCACTACCACTAACACGCCAGGTACAGTCAAACTACCACTACCACTAACACGCCAGGTACAATAAAAACTACCACTACCACTAACACGCCAGGTACAATAAAAACTACCACTACCACTAACACGCCAGGTACAATAAAAACTACCACTACCACTAACACGCCAGGTACAATAAAAACTACCACTACCACTAACACGCCAGGTACAGTCAAACTACCACTACCACTAACACGCCAGGTACAATAAAAACTACCACTACCACTAACACGCCAGGTACAATAAAAACTACCACTACCACTAACACGCCAGGTACAGTCAAACTACCACTACCACTAACACGCCAGGTACAATAAAAACTACCACTACCACTAACACGCCAGGTACAATAAAAACTACCACTAACACGCCAGGTACAATAAAAACTACCACTAACACGCCAGGTACAATAAAAACTACCACTACCACTAACACGCCAGGTACAATAAAACTACCACTACCACGCCAGGTACAATAAAAACTACCACTACCACTAACACGCCAGGTACAATAAAAACTACCACTAACACACCAGGTACAATCAAACTACTACTACCACTAACACACCAGGTACAATAAAAACTACCACTAACACACTAGGTATAATAAAAACACTCCTACTACATCAGGTGTGTTTCCCACCTCACACTAAAAGAGTCTCACCTTGAAGCCCAGCTGAGCGGCTTTGATGGCGGCGACGTAGCCTCCAGGACCAGAGCCCACCACTGTGACGTCTGCATCGACTGCAGAGAGGAAACGTTCATCAAACCTCATATCAGGCTGTATTTTCATTTCCGTTAATTACCAGGGAAAGTTTCCACTTTGAATACTCCCAGAATTTATTTTTAAAATATTTACAATTGATACCATTTAAGTAAATTATTCAAAATGTGTTTAAATTAAATTCTAAAATTTGAAAAAAAATCACAAGATTATAAAATCCATAATCCATTTTCCCACACTAACAATAACAATAATAATGTAAGTATAATGATAATAATAATAATACATAATTACATTAAAGAAAAACAGTTTGTGTCATTTTATTTCATACATTTTTGCTACCAATGTTTAGTATGTCTATATATAAATAATTGAGGGACACTTAATTATGTATATGTATTCATGAAGAAACAAGCAGAAATTAAAAAAAAGAAAAACATTCTGAGAACATGGTTTGCATTCTGAATTTCACAAACTGATTCATAAATCTCTCACCACCTGTTTTAATGAGTGGCTCTTTCATTAAGTCCAACATCTGGAAACAACCACCCATCGCACATCTGGCTAAAGTTCAACTTTGTGTCGTAAAAGAAAATGTGAGGAGATGTCATCTTACTTGCTGCTTTGTCAGCGTAGGTCCTGACCGACAGCACTGCAGCTCCGTTCAGTTTGCAGGGAAGGTGGTGGCTCCTCTGAGAGGAAACAAAAAGAAAGAAAAATAACAGACAGTCAAACACAAAACCATCACATACAGAGTCACGATCCAGAACTGGACTAAAACCCTGCAGCGTGGAAATCAAACGGTTTCAGAGAATGAAAGCAATCAAACAAGTTCCACCTGTAACGTGAATAAACAACAATAATTCTCTCAGACTTGACAATAGCCTGCTTGTTACCTTCAATATAACTTCCTTGTTCAGTCGCTCAAGTGTGGAAAAACCACAGTGAAAATTTTTTGGGGAGAAACACAATCTTTGTCATGACATGATATTCATGTGAAACCATGACGGTAAAAAGTGTCTTTTAATTGTTCAAATAGTTGTGGAGTACAAAGTGGGAGAAAATTTAAATAATAAGTATCATTAATAAGAAAGGTGCACAAATTTAAGTATCAAAATGGCTTAATTATTAGTGATTATTATCAATGAAAAGGGTTAGATGTAAATTCAAAATATACACATTCTGAATGTAAACGGTTAATGGTGAGGATCATAAAAATAAACACATTGAAACTAAAAGTCATTTTGAATGTGTTGATCAAGGGCACTCAGCAATGAAGCACTGTAGATAACAGCTAATAATCAGTGAGCTGTCAACCAGCTAGTCTTTAGCCTAGCAGGACAGCTACACAGCAAGCAAACATGCTTACCTAAGAGACCAGGAGAGAGTGAGTGTGACTGTACCTCTCATAGGAGATAGGTGTTTATAGGGACAATGTGGTATTTAGGTGGAGACACTGCAAGACGACGTGCTAAGACTCTGACATAAGTTACCCTCACTCAGTTAGGTAACCCAAGTGCTAGCTAGCTACCTTAGCTAGCTACCTTAGCTTGCTAACATGGCTTGTGGAGAGAGACAGCTGCTAACTGTAACGCAAATTAACTAATGAAGCCACTTCTAAATGCCATTAACTTTATATATATATATATATATATATATATATATATATATATATATATATATAAAATGTTACGCAACATTAAAATGTCGTAACTGAAAGAGTTAACATTCATTAACTCCATACTGTGTTTACGGTAACTTACTACGAAAAAAAAACAACAAAAGCTGCAGTTTTACTTAAATATGGGATTTTTTTGTTAAATTTATTCGTGCCGATGTAACACAGGAAATGTGTTAAATTAGAAAGTGTTAACACACATATGTGACGCGACATATTTCATCGCTGACAACCATAACAACTGTAAAATCGCAGGTTTTTCCAAAGAGGTCTGGCGCGGACGTTCTCAACAGAGGATTTCACCGGAGTCGATCTGTTAGCTGACCCGCTAGCCAGGCGCGGGCCACAAGTGTGAAGATATCAGTATCTCCCTAGAGGAAACTAGTTAGAAGCCACTCCGAACCACACATGCTGGTTAGTAAAGTCTCAAAAACGCCCTTACCGTGGCCAAAGAGCGGTATAACTGCGTCCAGCTCTGCATTTTGTCTGTGTCCCCTCACCGGATCCGTAACCTACAGCAGGCCGACCAGCCAAGGACTCCTGTCTTTGCGCATGCGCAGTACCAGTCCATAACACGCCTGGAAGTCGCTTCTTTATGACGTACCCAGCTTGAAACTACAGGGACTAGTGAACAATAATAATAACAATAATAAAAAAAGTGAAACATAACCAAAAACGCAAAGGCCTCAAAAACTGTCAACGTCTGCCAGTTATTAGACTTATTTATAGGAAATGCGCTCTCGCACACTTGAATTACTTTTTACTGTACTTTTTTTCCTGTCTTGCCACCTTTATTTTTTTTTGAATATTTTATTTTCAGTTCGCCAACTTTTTGTTTCTCCTGTTTGTGATATTTTTTGTGTATGTTTCTATAGTCTGTTCTTGTTAAAGTTTCAAAAAAGACTTATTAAAAAAAAAAAAAACCTGATGATGAACAGCCCTTCACATAAACACACTAAAAATGCAATAAACTTCTTTTATTTGCAAAAATATGATTTAAGAAGAAAACCCAAGCTAATTTTATTTAAATTTAATTTATTTTACTTTTTCACGTCCTGTTTCATTTTGTATTCTGTATTCTTACATTTTATGCACCTGTTCCATTGATTGTAAAAAGAAATTTATGCCATATTGTTTGTATATATGTTTGTTAAATAAAGTTTTGAAAAAAAAGTCGGAACCCCCCCACTAAAAATAGTGAACAAGAACAGAGGTATTGTTAAACACACCAGACAAAAAGTATGAAACAAAATAGAGCTATTATGTGTCTTTATATTATATATTATATATATTATATTATTGTATGGTATATCTACATATATTAGTTTTTTTCTTATTTTTAAAACAATTATTTGTTGATATTTTGTAGCTTATACACTACACAATATCACACCTGTTTATAACATTTACCTATTTATCATTACTTTATCTTCATGCAGATAATTTTAGCTAAATGGTATATTCATAAATGCAGATACACAAACTGCGTCTTTCCATTTTTACAAATGAGGTCAAACAATATATTGTGACTATCAGACACTCAATGAATATGAAAGCCACTAAAACTTTGGCTTTATGGGCTCTCTTTAATGTATTTGTGTGAAATACATTGACTTATTGCCGCTGAATTTTCTGGCGGTTGGTGTTTTTGTAATTTTTTTTCTGAATAAAGTTTATTATTAAAAAAGAGAGTAAGCACTAACAGGAACCACATGGAAACATCAGAAGGCAGCAATATGCCTTGGATGCGCCTAGTCTGCCGGAACCAAAGAATAATAATAAGAAGAAGAAGAAGATTTTTTTATTTTAATGAACTTTTTTCAAACATTACAAAGATACAAATAAAACAGTGTGAAATATTTTTTTTACAAATATTGTTACATTAGTCAACTTAGCAGTTTTTAAGATATAAGAAGAAAGAAAATACATAAATAAAAACATACAATAAAAACAAGATAAGTAACAATAAAAGGAGTCTATAAAGTAACCAGTGGTACGAGGGACTATTTATATCCTGACTATCATAGATCAAATTCTGATATTTTATTTATTTAATAGTTTTTTTATATATATATTTGTGATGTCAAGATAGTTTTTTATGTGTGGTGATCCTGGAAACAGTCAGATAGATGCTGCAGAGCTTTATGAAAATGATATTTGCCAATAAGGCACGCAAGCTTAAATATGAAGAAGAAGAAATCGGAAGTCGGGGCTGGTAATGACGTCACATCCGAGTTGACGGCAGTAAACAAGTCGTAAAACCAAGATGGACGCCACCAAGGGAAAGTTTGTTGTGCTTGCTCTGTCGGAATACAGAAAACTGATGCAGCGATATGAGCTGCAGCTCAAAAACAACGAAGAGGAACAAAGAAGACGCAGAAGGTTTGTTTGTTTGTTTGTTTATTTGTTTGTGTTTATTCACTGCGGTAAAGTGAGCCGCCGTTCGTGTCTCGTGTTGTAAAACCGTTTGTCTCAGATTGGTCCCTTTGGGGTGACTCCCTCTGTCCTCCCTCAGATCCACTGGTCTGCTGGAGGGGATAAGACATTTATTTAACCCAGTTCTGCTAAATCCTGGACCAATTTAACAAACCTTACTGGATTTACTTTTACAGTAGCTCAAACATGTTGTGTAATGTTGCACACGATGAAAAAAACGTTAACGTTACTGTTACACACGTTAAAAAACATCCAGGAGATAATTTATATAGAGAGTATGAGTCTGAGGTACCTGGAAAAGAGTCATTTTTAAAACTCATATATTTATAGTTAATGTAACTTCTTATAAGTCTGTTTTTGCCAGCATGGGATGGTGGTTTGAGACCACAGAAGCACTACACATGAAGCCAAACGTCATAGTAACAGTTGATTGTCAGATTGTGTTCCCCCTCTGTTTCAGGATCCTGATATCTGCTTTACTGCGGGCCAAACAGCGAGTCATCCTGAAGACTGGAACAGAGTGGGATATCATTATGAACATGGACGACGACACTTTTGCACAACATTTCCAAGTCACCAAGTCACAGTTTGACTATCTCCAGATGAAGCTACAAGAGAACGGCATAGTGAAGGAGCACAGTAAAGGCCTGCCGGTGACAAAGAAGGTGCTCATGTTCCTGTGGTTCATGGCCAACCAGAAGAGCTTTCGGGAGATTTCAAACAAGTTTGGTGTGTCGCAGTCGTCAGCACACAAGATTATTCTGGAAGTGCTCCGCATCATGTCTACAATGGGACAAAACTTCATCTGCTGGCCGAACCCTGATGAGAAACGAGCATCTGCTGCTGCTTTCCAGCAGCTCTGTGGCCTCAGTGGCGTCATCGGTGCCATCGATGGGTGCCACATTAAGGTGCAGAGGCCACAGATAAGAGGAGGTGACTACATGAACAGAAGATCCTTCTACTCTGTCCTCCTTCAGGGAATCGTAGATGAGAGGGGTCGATTCATTGACATTTTTGCTGGACCGCCGGGCAAGGTTCAGGATGCCATGATGCTGAGGGCCTCCAACTTCTACACAACGTGGAAGGAGAAGCTGGGTGAGTACAGCTTGCTGGGAGATAGTGCCTACAGTGAAGAGGACTTCCCTTTTGTCATCACTCCTAAGAGTGACGATGGCACTCTTTCTGAAGCAGATCAGCTGCAGAACTCAAATATCAGCCGTGGGAGGGGGGTCGTCGAGCAAGCCTTTGGGAGGATGAAGTGCAAGTGGAGGCGAATCCGTGATCTGCAGAACACCCGGATCGATTCTGTGGTGATGATCATCATGGCAGCATGTTTCCTGCATAATATGTGCACTGATGCTTCAGAACTGTGTCAGGAACACCCTGATGGCTGCCCGAGACAGGGAGATGAGAACGAGTAGGTCATCATGCATGTGAAGTGTCTGTAGTGCTTTTGTTTTGAATTATTTTTTTCATCCTGCTCATTAAAGACTCATTGACTGTCCCAAAAATGTGTTTGTTAAAACAATGAATGTGCAAAAATACAAAATGTGCAAATGTCATGTGCAATATTTCCCATAAATTTAAGTTTGGCACAACAAGAAAAAAATATTATTAATGCCTAAGCTTGTAGAAAAGTGGCTACCACATTTAGTCTAATAGTGGACTCATCAGTGCCTCGAACCCCTGCTGAGTCTCCTCATGCTGCAGCTGCCTGGCTTCTTCTGACCACACCAAGAAGCTCATCAAGTCTTCATCCAACCTGCAGCGTTTGCGAGTGGTGGTGATGACAGTGTGGTGGGTCGGCAGTTAAACTGCTTTAATGTCCCAAAGCTCCTCGATTCCTGGACTTTAGCACCTCAATCAAAACATTTTTTTCTGCGTCACAACCAGTTGAACTTTTATCCTGAGAGCAACTTCCTGTTTGCTAATCCAGACTGGTTTATCTGCTGTTTTTACTGATGGATTCTGGTTTTAAGTGCATTCCTTCCTAATTGGACTATAACATTTTTCCCTTTTTTAAAAATAGTACAATAGGTTTTATATTAATGACTGCTTAAGTGGAAGTAGCTCAGACTATTTATTTATTTATGTAATATTATTTGACTCCTCTGTGCTGCAGTTTATTATGAAGTCCACTAGAGAGCGTCCTCTGGTCCCATTGGTTTGGCAAAAACAACCCTTAAATATCACCAAACTATCAAACATTTATAAAAATAAAAGAAAATATAAATGAATAAATAAAGAAAACACTCAGATAACAAAAACACGATCTTGCTCTTGTTTATTGAAAAGTAAAATGAGTGACTTATCAAATAAAATGATTTGATATATTGAAATAAATTGGATAAGCTAAAGCAGCGTATATATAAGACAAAGGTAAAGAGCAATATAAAATAAATAAATATAAAATATATACATAATTCTTAGATAAATTAAGATTAGCTAAGATAAAATATATTAAGATAAGATTAAGTGACAGAACAATATAAAGACATTTAAAAATATATACATATTTATAAATTAAACTTCTCCACAGTAGGCTTTATATTATTATTATTATTCTTTTACTTTATTTATAACAGACCTTGTAACCTTATTAGATACAACAACAGGACTTCCTTCTTGTGTCCGTGAACGCATCACGGTGAGTCCAGGGTATTTAACATTCTGCTCCTGGACAGCGGCAGGTTGTTGCGCAAGCGCAGCCCATTCAGTCTGCATGAATGCGGAGCGAGGAGAGGACAGGAGCACAGGGAGGACTGGGAGGACTGGGAGGACACAGTGGACTGGACGGACCGGACCGGACCCGGGCAGGCGGACATGGATGGACAGAACGGCAGCAGCGGCGTCTGCTCCCGGCCTCACGGCACCGTGACGGCCCGCAAGAAGAGGCCGGAGAAGGAGGCGCAGATCCCGGATAGAGTGACCCTGAAGAAGGAGATCGGGCTGCTGAGCGCGTGCACCATCATCATAGGTGAGGCAGCAAAACCACTTTATGACTGCAAAGTTTCACTGCCTGCCTGTCTTTATTTCTTTGTGCAGGACGAAAACTTTAGTGCTAACTGACCTGTGAACTACTAGTAACTGGACTAATGGCAGTTTTTAGGGACTCCATGTTTGTTTGTTTGCATGTGTGATCAAGTCCACAAGCAGTAAATATATGACTGGATTGGAGCTTATTATTATTTTTATTATTGTTATTATTATTACTGGTTGGAGGGTGATGAAGGAGTGTCATGAATGAATCAGCCGCTGGGGTCGTTTCCACCAAACTCCAGCCAAAAAAAGTCACTCTTTAAAGCTACAGTTGGTAATCTTGGAGAGCTAGCTAGATTTGAAAGTGGCCTCTAAGCCCCACCCCCTCCTCCCCCTTTGTCAAAAGCCACACCCCCTCTCTTGCTCACTGTATTTCTGCAGAGGAAGTGAGCTGTGATGCAAGACAGAGGGGGGCGTGGTCAGGACAAGACATGAAGGCATCTGATTGGATCTTCTTCTCGACCACGTTTCCATGACTTCCTGTCAGGTGTTTGGCTTGAGTTAGCCTGTTAGCAGCCACTCTGCTCTCAGACACCACTGATGTAATGTTATCAACATTAATTGTTAGTTATTAAGATTATTGAAATTACTAAAATAAACTGACTTTATTTCCATCAAACTTCAGCCAAAAAACTCACTCTATTCCTCCTCCTTTTAAGAGGACCTAAAGGGAAAATCCACTACATTTTTGTCCAGTCAGCGTTGATGGGAAATGTAGTTTGCTGTTGTTCTTCCTGTTTCCAGTGGTGTCATGTGACATGACGCTGTTTGCATTCACATCATTCAGAGACAGGAATGCATCTGATTATTGAGTGTTAAGGGACATTTCCTGTTCAAAGATCATAGAAGTTGATCCATGTGGAGCCGAACCTGGAGAGTTTTAAAGCTGCTTTCTGTCCACCAGCCAGCAGGGGGCGACTCCTCTGGTTCTATATCAGTCTAGTAGAAAATGATCCTCCCTGTGTCTGATTTATCCCCTCAGTAAACATTGTAAACATCAGTTTATGGTCTCAGATTTATAGCACGGCTACCTGCTGATTGACCGGTGGTTACCATGGTGACGTCCAGTCTGGGTTGCCTTTGTTTTTATACTTTTAACCCTTTCAACCATCAAAGTTGTGAATGCCTTCGCTCCACCCTCGTCTCACATCTGGATGCAACAAAACCAAGATGGCGGCAGCCAAAATGCAGAAGTGGTGGCTTCAGAACTGAGAAAGTTTCATGTGATGATGAAGAGACTCCGTTTGTTTACACCACCATATTGGCAGGAACATCTGCTTCAGAATGAGAGGCGCCGGCAGTGAATTTACGCCTTCAGAGTTTTAAATCATGACTGTATGCACAAGTCTGTCTGACCCTTATCATATATAAGGGTATACCTCCTCACCTTTATTTCCGTCTTATTCGGACGTATCTTTCTACTGATGTCACTGCTTCTTCGCTCTCATACAGGTCCTTATTATACTGCTGCTCTGCTTTTATTAAGTTATCATATCTATGTTATTTCAGGAAAGGTGCTAAGATGCTAAAGAGACAAGGTGTTAAACTGTCTTTTAATCAGGCTGGAATACTGCTGTTGAACTATTGATTTTGGGATTATTTGGGGGTCAGGTGACTTTCCTCTTTTTTACTGGTTTAGTGGTCTGAACAGGCTTTGAGGAGCTCTGCTCCAGATTAAAAGTAATGGATTGTCTTATCTTATCTTAAGTGCTTGATGCAGAAGGTGAGTCGTAGCCTCTGCTGGATAATTCATGTCAGCTTATGTAAGGGCTGTCTGTGCCACTTGGCTGCCTCCTGCTGTGCTACTGCTGGCGTCGCGGCCTGAATGCTGCTCCACGCTGCAGACTGAGGCTCCGGCAGGAGGCTGGTCCCTGGTCCTGACTGATGGCTTCACCTCCTCCTCCAGCTCTCAGCTCTTTGTGTCTGAACGCCGGAGTGACCGAGGTCACTGCTCTTATTTCAATCGAGACGTTCTGCTGTGAAAACCTGATGACCCCAAATTCTTTATTTAAGAATTAAGAAATTACACTGTAAATGGTGACTGTATAATGATAATAATATAATGATATTATAAAGACGAGATGGAAGAGGAAAACAAATAGATTGGTCCTGTAAATAATGACTATGTAGTAATAATAATAATAATATAATGATATTACTAATAATGAAGTTGAAAGGTGAAATCCCTCCCTGGTATCTTCTCTCTGACAGCTCCTCTTCCTCCTCAGGGAACATCATCGGCTCGGGGATCTTCATCTCTCCTAAGGGGGTCCTGGAGCACTCGGGCTCCGTGGGGCTGGCCCTGCTGGTCTGGGTCCTGGGGGGCTGCATCGCCGCCCTGGGCTCCCTCTGCTACGCCGAGCTGGGCGTCACCATCCCCAAGTCTGGAGGAGACTACTCCTACGTGACGGAGATCTTCGGCGGCCTGATGGGGTGAGTGGAGCACCTGCTGCCTGATGCATTGTGGGAAGGTTCCTGAGCTCATGTGAAGTGGACAGGAAGTGGTCGTCGTCACCTGTGACACACCCTTTCAGAGCAAAGTTCAGAGCAAACTGCGTTTTTATTTTAAACTCCTGAATTATTTAGTATTTCCAGGGTTATTTTTATATGTAGTGTTTCCACTAGAAAATGTTTTCATATTAAAAAATAACCTGTATTTCACTGTCAGTCTGAAACCGTCTCTGTCAAGCAGCGTTGCTAGGCAACAGCTTGGCTCCATGTTTACTTCCTGTCAGCTGCTAACAGGAAGTAAAGTGGGAACATTTAGAGCGTTTAAAACTGAAAACATGGACTAAATATTCTAGATTATTCCGTTTGTGAATATGGGCTGTGTGGATTTCTCTGTGGATGAAGAAGTTTGGACTTTTTTTTGTTTATTGAACAAGTTATTTGTAGTGGTTTCTGCATAAAAAAACAAATGAAACAAAAGGTCAGATAAGCTAAAGTAAGGTAAGATATTATAAGGTTAGGTTAGGTAAGATAAGGTAAGGTAAGATATTATAAGGTTAGGTTAGGTAAGATAAGATAAGGTAAGGTAAGATATTATAAGGTTAGGTTAGGTAAGATAAGATAAGGTAAGGTAAGATAAAGTAAGGTAAGATATTATAAGGTTAGGTAAGATAAGATAAGGTAAGGTAAAATATTATAAGGTTAGGTAAGATAAGATAAGATAAGGTAAGGTAAGGTAAGATATTATAAGGTTAGATAAGATAAGATAGATAAAGTAAGGTAAGATATTATAAGGTTAGGTTAGGTAAGATAAGATAAGGTAAGGTAAGATATTATAAGGTTAGGTTAGGTAAGATAAGATAAGGTAAGGTAAGATATTATAAGGTTAGGTAAGATAAGGTAAGATAAGATAAAGTAAGGTAAGATATTATAAGGTTAGGTAAGATAAGATAAGGTAAGGTAAGATATTATAAGGTTAGGTTAGGTAAGATAAGGTAAGATAAAGTAAGGTAAGATATTATAAGGTTAGGTAAGATAAGATAAGGTAAGGTAAGATAAAGTAAGGTAAGATATTATAAGGTTAGGTAAGATAAGGTAAGATAAGGTAAGATAAGATACGGTAAGGTAAGGTATTATAAGGTTAGGTAAGATATTATAATGTTAGGTAAGATAAGGTAAGATAAGATACAGTAAGGTAAGGTATTATAAGGTTAGGTAAGATAAGATAAGGTAAGGTAAGATATTATAAGGTTAGGTAAGATAAGATAAGGTAAGATATTATAAGGTTAGGTAAGATAAGATAAGGTAAGGTAAGATATTATAAGGTTAGGTAAGATAAGATAAGGTAAGGTAAGATATTATAAGATAAGGTAAGGTAAGATAAAGTAAGGTAAGATATTATAAGGTTAGGTAAGATAAGATAAGGTAAGGTAATATATTATAAGCTTAGTAAGATAAGGTAAGGTGAGATAAAGTAAGGTGAGATGTTATAAGGTTAGGTAAGATAAGATAAGGTAAGGTAAGATATTATAAGGTTAGGTAAGATAAGATAAGGTAAGATATTATAAGGTTAGGTAAGATAAGATAAGGTAAGGTAAGATATTATAAGGTTAGGTAAGATAAGATAAGGTAAGATAAGGTCTTGTGGTTGTCTCGTCCGTGCGAACCGTTAGCCTGAACGCCACTGAGCCTTTATTAAAAGGAGCGTGTTAGCATGTTGCTAACTTAGCTGTAAACGTCCCCTAAGCGTCCCCAGCGGTACTAGTACTGTAGTACACCTGATGACGGTACTGAAGGTAGCTGTGCTCCTCAGGTTCCTGCTGCTGTGGAGCGCCGTCCTCATCATGTACCCGACCACGCTGGCCGTCATCGCCCTCACCTTCTCCAGCTACGTCCTGCAGCCCGTCTTCCCAGACTGCCTCCCTCCTTACATGGCCACCAGGACGCTGTCAGCCACCTGCCTCCGTAAGCCGCCGCCATCTTTCCCACCTCCAGCAGAGTGCTGAAGCACAGCGCCCAGCCTCTAGTGCGTCACACTTCCTGGTGCATAACAAGACAATGAGAAGATGAAAAAGATAAATATCAATTATAGATCAATAACATCAATAATATGTGAAATAACCAGGAAGGGGAATGAATATGAAATGTGTATTTTATATTTTTATATAAACATGAAAACACATTCAGAGCACATGCCTCCCCTCAAAATAAGTAAAAAAACAAAACATAAATAAATAAATAAATAAATAAATAATGCGATCAATAATATATATCCAGAATGTTTTAAATATAGGGATATTTAAAAGTAAAACGTGTTTATATTTGATGAGATGAATTAGGTTCTGTTCTGTTGTTTAAATTAAAATGACTAAACTGTGAGGAAGATGTCTTTATTTTATGCTGGAAGAAAAAAAAAATCGTGGCAATAACTGATCTAGAGAGGGAATTTAGAGATTTTGTTTCTATAGCGCTTATTACTTTATAATCTCAGAGAATATTCATCTTTTTACCTCATAGATTTATGACTTTAATCTTGGGAATTGAGTTGTTTTCTTGAAATATATATTTAATTTTAATTCATTAATTTGCATGTAATTTATATATGTGTCATATATGCATTTAATTTATTATTATTATTGTTTCATTTCATTTGTCATTATTGTATATATTATTAATCCTATTACCCATCAGCCCCGGCACCACTCAGCGTGCCTGCATCATTCATGAAGGCTGATTTATTGCTGCTTCGTCGCTCTCTCCTCTCTGATGCTGATCCTGAATCAGCTCATCGATGAACTCCTGTTGAAGCCTCTTATGTAACGGCCGTCTGAAGCTTTTTAAAAACCTTTTTCATACCGTCGTAAAAAATGCACGGCGTCACTCGAGGAGTGAGGAGAGCAGCTCTGGAAGCTTCTGGAAAACAAAAAGATGGTTTTAGCTTTGAAGGAAATCCAGAAACACAAAACAGATAACAACAATCATTATATTTTATCATTTAAGACATCATTTAGATTAAAGAACTTGTGGATTAACCATTACAGAAACATTAAAATATATTCAGGTAATCAGTCACACTCTTAATTTAGGACAGAGGTGGTAAACACCTGACACTGGAGGAGGATAATTAAACTTTAAAATGATTAAACATTGTATACGACAGTGGCTGTTTGCTAAATGGGTTTGATGAACGCTTAAAGGAAACAATCCAGTAGGATTTGAACAGATGGAGACATGTTAGTCAAAAAGTTAAAAAAAAAATCAAATTTTTACGTCAAAAAGTAAAAAAAAAAATATTTTTTAGTAAAAAAAAAAATCTAATTTTTAAAATGCCTAAAAAGTTCTTTTTATAGTGCTGAATGATTTCACAGTGCAATAGGTTGAAATAAGAATAAGTAAAAGCCATTTTACAGCATGTGGAAAACTGCCAAAATATGTTGTAAAAATATTGTATAAATTTCAAAAAATTAAAAAAAAAATGTTAAAGAAAAGTTTAAAAAAGTGATTAGGAACACTTTTTTATGTGTTGAAAGTTTTCATATCACAGTGTGTTGAAATAAGTTGTAAAAAAAGGTGTGTTACTTCAACAGGAGAAGGAAAAATCACGTCTGCAGACGCTGTGAAGCGTCCTCAAAAGTGATCCAGAAAGAAATCCGGAGGGTTTCAGAGCGTAGAAGGAGGACAGTCACTCTGTTAGTCAGGCTGGCTAATTGCTCGCCGTCACAGTACCTGCACCGGCCTCCATTAATCCACGCTGCCTCTTTGTTGCGTCGGTGAGTAGATGGTCAGGCCTGCCGGCCCCTCGCCATCACTCACACTTGTTTTTGGAGCTCGGCCACGTTTTGTTTGCGACGGAAGCGGTTCATTTTGCAGACAGCTCTCCTTTGTGTCCGAGAGCGGCTGACAGTGATGGACGAGCTGAAACAATCACGCCCTGCCTCTTTTCACACATTCCTGCTTCCCATGGCGACCGGCTGCCGCCGCCGGTTCAGAGACTCTCCATCCGCCGACTGAACGCCTCTCTTGGCTCGTCGTGGTCGATCATATGAAGCCTGTTTGACCTGCAGGAGAAAAAGACGATTGATGATGTCATACTGCGGTGATGTCATCAGGGTCGTCAAATAAAAACAAACAAATAGACAATAATAAAATAATAATTTCACCATTGAAAGTGCTGGATCTTAACCTGAAACTTCCTCTTCAGTGAGGATAACTTTAAGAACTAAAATCAATAACTAGACTGACGGGCCTGCTGACTGAGCAGTCTTTGCTGTTTGGACGGTGTGCAGGACATTTCTTCTGGCCTGAGATCAGCCAGTGATGGAGTGTCCTCCATAGTTATTGATCCATCAGTAACTCCAGGCTGTTTCCTGCTCAGTGCTGCTGACCTGGGTCAACTGCTCCAGTGTTCGGATGGCCACCAGGATCCAGGACGTCTTCACCGTGGGGAAGCTGATGGCTCTGGGTCTCATCATCGTGGTCGGTTTGGTGCAGATCTGCAATGGTGACAACCTCAACCTTTCGCTGTTGGCCAGAGTGAAAAGAAAAGAAAAGAAACCACTAAAACTTGTGATTTCCCTTCCAGGGAACTACGAAGCTCTGACTCCTCAGGTGGCCTTCTCCCTGGACCGGACGCCGTCGGTGGGTCAGATCGCTCTGGCCTTCCTGCAGGCGTCCTTCGCCTTCAGCGGCTGGAACTTCCTCAACTACGTCACAGAGGAAGTGGTCGAACCCAGACGGTGAATATCTACACTGGGCCTCTTCAGCTCGAGTTTCTGGGCTGTTTCTCAAAATCAAATCTAAAAGGAATAGTTTGACACTGTGGTAAATGCACACATACACGTGTATATATATATATATATAGATATCTATATACGTATATATATATACGTATATATATATATATATATATATATATATATCTGCTCATTAATATGGTGGTACCAGCGGCTGGTTAGCTTAGCTTAGCTGAGCATAAAGACTGGAAACGGTGGTGGGGGGACAGGTAGCCTTAGAAAATCTGCCTGCCAGCGTCTCTAAAACTCACAGATTAACATGATTTTATTTATTTATTTATGTCTTTATTTCAAAACACAGTGTCACAAACCTGTCAAACTATTTCTTCATCATTTACATCTCATCGTGACGCGTGCTTTTTAAATGATTATGATGACCATATTTTATTTTATATATATATATATATATATATATATAGTATTTTTATATACAAAATATTTTATCTATACTTTATTTTTTATATTTATTTTTATATATATATTTTAAAATTTTTATATGTGAAAAATATACATTTATTTTAAAAAAAAAATATATATTTTTATGTATTTTATATTTTTATCGTTTCTACTTTTTCTGACAGTCTGTGAACGCGGCATTCATGCATGTTTGACTGCTTTTTTTCCGTGCATGTGGTCATGTGACGTGGGTCAGGAATCTACCTCGTGCCATCTACATCTCCATACCATTGGTGACCTTTGTGTACACCCTCACCAACATCGCCTACTTCTCCTCCATGTCTCCAGAGGAGCTGCTGTCCTCCAACGCCGTGGCCGTAGTGAGTCACAGTTATTCTTCATCTTTCAGGCGTCCAGGTGATAAAAAACAGAAGTTTACCACTCATCCATCCAGTAGTATCTAAAATCAGCTCCATGTCAGAGGTCAGAGTTTTAATATTCGTTCCTCCAGCTTGTGAACTGGAAATCGACCTGAAGGACGTCTTGAATCCTAACAGGCATGTCGAGGACAGAGGAGGTTTATCGGAGCAGATAAAGGAAACTCCAGCATGATCTTCTGTGAAGGTTAAAAAAATAATACGTGATGATGAATCAATGTCGCTTTAAAAAAATGGAGGCTACTAGTGATGAAAAGTGAACAGACAGTATGGAAAACAGAATGTTAGTTCATATTTGATGTTTCCATTTTAAATATCTGATGGATGGACTTCATAACTGAACAGCAGGACGAACGTCAGGTTTAACGAGGACTGTGAACGTTTAAAGCTCTTTTCAGGTTTTTCCAGTGAAGCTTTAAATGTCCGTCACGTCACAAACTCAGCACTTACCGTAAAAAAGTGTCATCAGATAAAATTCAGAGAGCAAAGCGTTTTTGAACTGAAGGAATGAGTGGAATGAAGCTTTCCAGGGATACCTGACTCTGATCTTTCCCTTCAGACGTTCGGAGAGAAGCTGCTGGGAATGTTCTCCGTCATCATGCCCATCTCCGTGGCTCTGTCCACCTTCGGAGGAATCAACGGCTACCTGTTCACCTCGTCCAGGTGAGACCTGCTGCTCCGTCACTCTCCTCCAGAACTCATTTATGACGTATAAATGACCTCCTGACCTTTCGGCCTGCAGGTTGTGTTTCTCTGGAGCCAGAGAGGGTCACCTGCCCAGCCTGCTGGCCATGATCCACTACAAGAACTGCACACCCATCCCAGCCCTGCTGGTCTGCGTACGTACAGCCTTACAGTGACATTACACTGATTTAATCCGTTTAAACCTCCTCAATCTGAGCTGAGGAGACTGAACCGCCTGGTTAGCTGCACTAGCATTAGCTTAGCTCGTAGCTGCTAGCAGACTGGAAGTACTTCCCTGATATTTTAGTTCAGTTTTAACACAAGATGCATATTTTTGACGTCTCCACTGAGCTGTCTGGGAGTTTTTCAAAATAGAGCCATCCATGCAGAAGCATATTGCTGTGCAGGAAGCAGAAAGTGTCATACAGACAAAATAAAAGCACAAGATAAAACTTGTGTCGATAATATCGGCCCAAAAATATATTTTGTTTCAACAAGTGGCTTGCTAGCCGTGGCTAACAGGCTAGCTCGTCCGGTGCCTGACTAGCGTCTCTGGTTTGAATTATTCCAGTGTGTCCTGCAGACGGTAAATGTGCCATCACACATGAGGACATGAGGAGACAGAAACAGAGCAGCGTTCTCTTCAACAACCAGCAGGGGGCGATACCGCTAGCACTAACAAGCTAGCCTCCACAGTTCACATGAACAGTGATATTAAGTGGAACGTTCAGGTTACTGTTAAAAGGTGTCAGTGTCTCCTCAGACGAAGGAAACCATCAGTGCTGCTCCTCTTCAGCAGAGACCTGTCAATCACACTGTAGCCACGCCCCCACAGCTTTATGTGTTATTTCACCATATATTAGAGCATAAATCAGTGAATGAACACCCTGCTGTATCAAAACTTTATTTAAACTATCCACTGAGAGCATAAATCATGTATCTATAGTGTTTACAGAGGAGAGAAACAGACACCAGTATCGCCCCCTGCTGGCTGCTGGACAGAATGCAGCTTGAGTTTCTTCTCTCTGGGCTTCATTGTACAGACCCTGGTGGGCCCACTGCATATAACATATCACTTACTGCAATACTATCCATCATAACAAGTCACTTTATCAGCACATGTCACCTGTAACCTCTAACTTAGCACTTTACTGTGTTCTTATGCTCTCATAGCGCTCTTGTTTATTATTATATTGTTGGCTTTGCACTATGTTGCATTTTTTGCACTATTCTGCACTGTGTATACTTTTGAAATCCCCCTTTTTTGTACTCCCTGACTTTTTAGACATCCTGTCATCTGTTAGCGCTCTACAGGCTGTCTGATGAGCAGCTGGACTGAACCATTTTACATAATTAGAGAGGGGGGAGCGTTCAGAAATGTTTGCAAAACAATTAAATTCAGTGTTACCAATACATTATAAATGGAACGTCACATCATCACTGGCCAGTGGAGTGGTGGACAGAATGAAGTTTAAGTTTCTTCTGTACTGTTTGAGAGCCATGGTGGTGACGCCGTCGTTAGCCAGCAGCTCTTTGCTAATAACTCACTGTGACAGCGGAGCATCGTCAGGAGCCAAACTTAAAACATAATCAGCCTCATACTTCTCTCTCATTTTCACTGCAGCATGCTAGCATGTGCTGTAGTTGGCTAATTTACACTTTTTCAGTTGTTTTCCTCACTGGTATGTCCCTCATACCTTTGACACACTAACAGGAAATAGGCGCTTTGGAAAGATAAAAAAGACAAAACTAGCACATCTCATCTATGCTGACGTGTGATTTGAAGTGCAGCCGGTTTTTCCGGTGGAGTGATGAGGGCGACCCATCCCTGCTCATCTCTTTTATACCCTCCCCTTCAGGCTTCATTTGGAGTGGAGGGGTAGTGTGGAGGGGGGTTTGGGGTTTGCATATAACCATGAAGCTCCGCCCCTCACCTGAGGCAAACCAGGAAACAGGTTGTTGTTCTGCCTCGCTGAGACGACGCACGTACTGACACACATCTTCAGACCAGAACCACCACTGAGAGAGGACGTCTGCTGTACTGGGAGTACTGGGAATATTAGCGCCTGGGACAGAATGCTGAGTGAGGGCTTCCTCCAGGACAGCGATCAGAGACCTTCAGAGGCTCTCTGCAGTCTGCACTCTGAGAAACTCAAACTCTTCTGTCTGGACCATCAGCAGCCAGTTTGTCTCGTCTGCAGAGATTCAGAAAAACACTCCAACCACAGATTCAGACCCGTCGATGAAGTTGCAGGACAACACAGGCAGAAACTCCAGGAAGCTCTGGAGTCCTTAAAGGAGAAGTTAAGGGTTTATGAAGAAGTTAAGGTGAAGTATGATCAAACAGCAGAACATCTGAAGGTCCAGGCCCGACGCACAGAGAGGCAGATTCAGGATGAGTTCAAGAAGCTGCACCGGTTTCTAGAAGAGGAAGAGGAGGCCAGGATTGCTGCACTGATGGAGGAAGAGGAGCAGAAGAGTCAGATGATGAAGGAGAAGATGGAGGCTCTGAGCAGAGAGACGGCAGCTCTTTCAGACACAGTCAGAGTCACAGAGGACGAGCTGAGAGAACAAGATGTCTCATTTCTGCTCAACTACAAGGCGGCAGTGGACCGAATCCAGCAGCGCCCCCTGCTGGAGGATCCACAGCTGCTCTCAGGAGCTCTGATAGATGAGGCCAAACACCTGGGCAACCTCACCTTCAACATCTGGAGCAACATGCAGGACCTGGTCTCCTACACTCCTGTGGTTCTGGACCCAAACACTGCTGGTTCAAAACTGGTCCTGTCTGAAGATCTGACCAGTTTGAGACCAGGAGAAGAATGGCAGCTTCCTGATAACCCAGAGAGGATTGAGGGCTACTATTACTTCTCTGTTCTGGGATCTGAGGGTTTTAACTCAGGGACTCACAGCTGGGACGTCCAGGTTGGAGACAGTGACATCTGGTCAGTGGGTGTGATAGAAGAGTCTGTCCACAGGAAGGGAGTCATCAGGTCTGGGTTATGGAGAATAGAGTTCTACTACGGTAAATACAACACATTCTCCCCACCAGAACCAGACGCTGATCTCAAAGTCCAGAAGAAGCTCCAGAGGATCAGAGTGGACCTGGACTGGACCAAAGGAAAGCTGTCCTTCTCTGATCCTGATACTAACACACACATTCACACCTTCACACACACTTTCACTGAGAAGATGTTTCCATACATGAACACTGTGAATCTCCCTCTGAAGATTTTACCAGTGAAGCTCTCTGTGACTGTAGGACAGGATGATGATGACTGGGTTTATCTACAGATATGATCCAGGTCAACTCAGCGAGCAGGTTGACTGAACGGAGCCTCTGCTACCCGTGAGGTGACCTTGCATTCAGTAGCCGTCTCTCTTTACGAAGACACTAGCAACATGCTAACGCTTAGTAGCCATCTCTCTTTACAAAGACACTAACAACATGCTAACGCTTAGTGGCCGTCTCTCTTTACAAAGACACTAACAACATGCTAACGCTTAGTAGCCATCTCTCTTTACGAAGACACTAACAACATGCTAACGCTTAGTAGCCATCTCTCTTTACAAAGACACTAACAACATGCTAACGCTTAGTAGCCATCTCTCTTTACAAAGACACTAACAACATGCTAACGCTTAGTGGCCATGTCTCTTTACGAAGACACTAGCAACATGCGAACGCTTAGTAGCCATGTCTCTTTACGAAGACACTAACAACATGCTAACGCTTAGTAGCCATGTCTCTTTACGAAGACACTAGCAACATGCTAACGCTTAGTAGCCATCTCTCTTTACGAAGACACTAACAACATGCTAACGCTTAGTGGCTATCTCTCTTTACAAAGACACTAGCAACATGCTAACGCTTAGTAGCCATCTCTCTTTACAAAGACACTAGCAACATGCTAACGCTTAGTGGCCATGTCTCTTTACAAAGACACTAGCAACATGCTAACGCTTAGTGGCCATCTCTCTTTACAAAGACACTAACAACATGCTAACGCTTAGTAGCCATCTCTCTTTACAAAGACACTAACAACATGCTAACGCTTAGTGGCCATCTCTCTTTACAAAGACACTAGCAACATGCTAACGCTTAGTAGCCATCTCTCTTTACGAAGACACTAGCACCATGCTAACGCTTAGTAGCCATCTCTCTTTACGAAGACACTAACAACATGCTAACGCTTAGTGGCTATCTCTCTTTACAAAGACACTAGCAACATGCTAACGCTTAGTAGCCATCTCTCTTTACAAAGACACTAGCAACATGCTAACGCTTAGTAGCCATCTCTCTTTACAAAGACACTAGCAACATGCTAACGCTTAGTGGCCATGTCTCTTTACAAAGACACTAGCAACATGCTAACGCTTAGTGGCCATGTCTCTTTACAAAGACACTAGCAACATGCTAACGCTTAGTAGCCATCTCTCCTTACAAAGACACTAGCAACATGCTAACGCTTAGTGGCCATCTCTCTTTACGAAGACACTAACAACATGCTAACGCTTAGTGGCCATGTCTCTTTACGAAGACACTAACAACATGCTAACGCTTAGTGGCCATGTCTCTTTACAAAGACACTAACAACATGCTAACGCTTAGTGGCCATCTCTCTTTACAAAGACACTAACAACATGCTAACGCTTCGTGGCCATCTCTCTTTACAAAGACACTAACAACATGCTAACGCTTAGTGGCCATCTCTCTTTACAAAGACACTAGCAACACTAGCTTGTTATGCTATGCTAAGCGCATTGGTTTGCTAACTTTAGCTATTTAATCAGATTACAATTTTGTGTTTCACTCTTTATTATCTTGCAAATAAATGGTCGTGGAAGAAACATGCTGGCCTCTTTTAATGTCCATAACTACACAATCCTCTTCTATTGGTGATTTTATTTATGTTTTGATAAATTTAGTTATTAATTACTAAAGTAAAACATAATTACCATATTGATACATGCTATCTGGTGATTTCTTATTTTACTTATTAAAAAAGTTATTAATCAGAGTTGTAAACCGACCGTTCAGTATGGCTGCATCTGAAATTCCATGCTAACATGCTATTGAATATGCTAAAAGAGTATGTGAGATGTTTTAGTATGTCTGAAACCTTAGTATGAACCCAAACAGTACGTGACGTGCATACTATTTAGGGTAAATATTACAGTATGAAAGCACTGGACCAGCATGTCCACCCACAATGCAATGCAGCGGTGACAACAACAACAACACAACGGACAAAGGTGGTTATTAACTTATACAATGATAACATATCAAGGGTGTATTTTTAGATGTATTAACATTGTAGATTGCCAGTAGAGGTGAGGTTGGTATGCGTTACCACGGTTACGCATCTCCAATCCAACCAGCAAGAGGCTGTCAGGAAGTGCGTTACTTCTGCACTAAGCAGTGAGTTCACTCAAAAGTATGTTGAATGATAGTACAGTAGTACACACACTGAGCATGTGCTTCATAGTATGGAATTTCGGACGCAACCTATAACTTTAAAGTTTAGCATGTGGAATGTAGGTCAGCCTGGGTCCTTAAGGCATGCTTGGAGTTTCATAAACTGGTGGTTTAGTTTGAGTTGAGCAATAGAGCTGCATAGCAAAGATAGTTCAGGGAGTGTTTTCTACTGACAGCGCCTAAAGGAAGAACAACAAAGGTGAGTGGAACCATAAAAAACTGGTTTGGTGGAGGGCTCATGGCTGTCATGTGCAAACTGGGATTGACATTAACATGTCATCCAACATCCCAGCAGACATCAGTTCATATGTGACAGACTGCTCTTTTAATGCTGCTGATGTTTTGTGCTGTATTTCATCGTTGAATCATTTGGGATCCAAAGAAACCTGGGAGTCATCACAAAGATCCAACAGGAAGAAAACATCCTTAATAGAGGACTGAAACGTTGGGACACGTCAGTCCAGACTCTGCTGTTGGTTATTGTTTAATATTTTAAGGTTTAAATATTCACCCCACTGAGTCATGCCTTGCTGTGTTTTCCAGTGCGCTGCCACCATCGTTATACTCTGCATCGGAGAGACGCACAACCTGATCAACTACGTCTCCTTCATCAATTATCTGTCGTACGGCGTCACCATCGCCGGCCTGCTCTATCACCGCTGGAAGAAACCCAACCTGTACCGACCCATCAAGGTAGCAGCGCTCCTTTATACCAGAGGTAGAAAGTACCAAACCAGTACTGGTTTGAGGTCCTCAAATGTTCTCAGAGACTCAGAGGGAAACATTTTACTTCATTACATTTATCTGACAGCTTTAATTATTTTACAGTAATACAGGATATATTCAGGATAATACAGCTGAATATACTGGAAACTAGCTTTAGTGTTTGTTCTCCATTTAACATTTAATTAATAATATCAGTGTATTAGTAATAATGTTAATAATATTTATATATCAGTAATCATTTTCATAATTGTATTACTGATTATGTTAATAGTATTAATATATTAGCAATAATGTTTTCTATGTTAATGCATTTGTGATAATATTAACAATATTAATGTATTTTTATAAAGTTAATCATATTCATTTATTAGTAATGATGCTGACACTCAACAGTCAACAGATGGAGAAAATAATCTGCTGTTAAAAACATAATGAAAATATTCATCAGCTGGTAGTTTAAAAGCAGTGAAATGCAGATTAATATGAATATAATGGTAGACTATGTCACAGTTTTAGATATCCCTAATGGTACTGAAGGAACGCTGAAAGCAGGGCTTTTATTCTGACAGTGTGTTCATGATGGTTTGCTGCAGGTGAACCTCTTGGTTCCTGTGTGCTACCTGATGTTCTGGGTGCTGCTGCTGGGCTTCAGTCTTTACTCAGAGCCGGTGGTCTGCGGCGTCGGTTTGGTCATCATGCTCACCGGCGTACCTGTCTACTTCCTGGGCGTCCATTGGAAAGAAAAACCAAAGTGCATCTACAACTTCATCGGTGAGTTCCTCGCAGCTAAAACTGAGTAATTCCTCAATGTTCCACATGCTATAAAATGTTTGTTTTTTTTTAAACTTAATTCAACATTTTGTGTCGTAACATCATTCAGCACACTATAAAAGGTGTTCCTAATGACTTTTTTAACTTTGAAAAAAATATCTTTTTGACTTCTTTGACATTTTTGCGACGTATTTTGACAGTTTTCCACATGCTACAACTTATTTCCACATATTGTGCGATGAAATAATTCCAATCACTGTTTCTGAGGACATTTTTTGTTAACGTTCGTTGCGTGGCGTCACTGGCGTTGCTGCTTGGTTGCGTTAGGACTCCCCCTGCTGGTGCTGTACTGGCTAACCTGTTTGACCTGTAGGCTGTGTGGTTGAAGGGCGGTGAATTATCCATCCATCCATTATCTACCTCTTATCCTCTCATAGGGTCGCGGGGGGGCTGGAGCCTATCCCAGCTGTCTTAGGGCAGAAGACAGGGTACACCCTGGACAAGTGTCCAGTTCACAGGACACATAGAGACAGACAACCACTCACACTCACACCTACGGTCAATTTAAATTAACCAGTTAACCTAATCCCCATGCATGTTTTTGGATGGTGGGAGGAAGCCGGAGTACCAGAGAGAACCCACACAGACATGAGGAGAACATGCAAACTCCACACAGAAAGGCCCCGGGCCGGGAATCAAACCCAGTACCTTCTTGCTGTGAGGCGACAGTGTTAACCACTACACCACTGTGCCGCCCGGGCGGTGAATTAAAACTGACAAAATGATGTCAACGTTGTGTTCCTTGAGTGGAAGTCCCAATTCTTTGGCATTTTAAAAATGTTTTAACTTTTTGACTAAAACTTCATTTTTTTTAACTTTTATGTTAATATTAACATGCCTGTCTCCATCTGTTCATATCATTAACTGTCCAAGCTCTTTAATCAAAACAGTATCTTTAATGATAAAATATAATTATTGCTCTTATCCAGGAATTTCAAAATTTACTGTTTCACAAAAAAAAAAACAGGAAAAAATATCAATGGATGACGCTGCTGCTCTGACATATTCACTGAATCTCTGAATTTAATGTTTGCGTGATATAATGTGTTTCCCTGCAGAGACGGCGACCTCCGTGGGCCAGAGGTTGTGTTTCGTGGTCTTTCCTCAGATTGACCCCGTTGAGGTCGTCAACCCTTCAGAATGGACTGACCGGTCATCAGGCAGAAGCAGTTTCTCTGCCCATTCTTAGAACTCTTTTATTCTGAAGGTCTTTTGTTTTTATTCCGTCACTGTGTAAATCCAGACACTTCTTCCTGGTTTGGGAGCTTCCTGTCTGACCTTTGACCCTCTGAGACGCTGGTTTCCCTACAGTCAAGTGGAAATCCTCTTTTCTACACTGCCGCCGGTGTCACACTGTTGAAAAGGACTTTTATTCACATTTTTTTCTGTAACTCTTCTTCTGAATGTTGCCTATTGTCGAGCCTTCAGGCCCGAACAAATCTATCATCTGGAAACATCGGCGTTGGGGCCTTACTTTTCTTAATTACTCACTGCTGAAAGTATTTAGTTACACTACTAGTTACATTACTCATGGATCACTCTGTATCATCACCTGAGATGCCCGATAACTCGACTGTTGAATAACTTCAAATTGAACCCAGTTTGCTGTCGTGTTCGCTGTGGTGCACAGTAGTTTCTGACAAAGTTTAGCTAGCTGTGGCTACGCTATAGCTAAGAAGCAGGAAAGGAGGATAAAGAGTGAGAGTGGAAATCAATGGTTGAATTTTGGGAAGTGTTTGTTTGCTGTAAAAAAAAATTAATTGTTGCTAATCAGTGTTTGGGTAGTTACTCAAAAAAAGTAATGGATTACATATTACTAGTTATTTTTATGTCTTTACTAAATGACTCACTGCTGAAAGTAATTAAGTACTTATCTTACTTTTGGATTACTCTGTAATGTCACCTGAGATGCCAGATCATTTCAAAGTAAAGCTCCTCACTGTAATAAAAGGAGGACAGACACCAGATCATTTCAAAGTAAAGGTCCATATTGTAAGGACAGACACCAGATCATTTCAAAGTAAAGCTCCTCACTGTAATAAAAGGAGGACAGACACCAGATCATTTCAAAGTAAAGCTCCTCACTGTAATAAAAGGAGGACAGACACCAGATCATTTCAAAGTAAAGGTCCATATTGTAAGGACAGACACCAGATCATTTCAAAGTAAAGCTCCTCACTGTAATAAAAGGAGGACAGACACCAGATCATTTCAAAGTAAAGGTCCATATTGTAAGGACAGACACCAGATAATTTCAAAGTAAAGCTCCTTATTGTAATAAAAGGAGGACAGACACCAGATCATTTCAAAGTAAAGGTCCATATTGTAATAAAATGAAGATCTCCACTGATCAGAAGAGATCTGGGTCTAAAATGGCGGCCATTTTGAAATGCGAATGCCACAAACCCAACCAGGAGCTTGTCCAGACGTGGCTACGCTAAAGCTAACAGTTTGTAAAGCGGGAGTGGATATATATACACCAGTAGTTACCTTTTTTATGATGGTTTTTTGTTTTCCGTTAAAAACATTCTCTAACTTTGAATTCTGATGTCCTCTGCTGTAGTCAGTAGCTACTAATTTGTCTCAGAATATGGACAGAACATGTTTCACTTTTTCAGAAACACCAGTGAAAGTTACTCTCAATGAGAGCTAATATCTCTAATCAAGACGTCAGCTCTTTATTCTCCTGCTGTCTGTAGTTTAACAGTTGTAGCTTCAGACTTTAGGTTTCCATTCATGCTATGAGCATTTCCTGATTCACGCTGCGCTCCGGTTAGTCTCCATAACACTGGTTACCAGGACTTTAACACCATTTTTCTGTCCTTTAAAGACAAAGCATACAATCTGTTTGAATATTTCTGTACCTTTAGAGCCTAAAATGTGGGCTTTTACATGAATGTGGCTGTATTATGATCCATATGTCAGACTGTCGGTGGAGCTAGAATGTTCCACCAAACTCAATTCAGAAAAGTGACAATTTAAGGTTGCTTGTTTGTTATTTAGTGGACAGACCAGGCAGAGCATAAGTTTCATATTTCTATCAATCTTTATCACTCTGCTGTTATTTCAACATACTTTTATTTTGTTAATTGCAGTCAGTCAAATCTTGGATAAGAGGTGAACTGTCTTATAATAATAATAATAATAATAATTACAAACAAAGCAGCTCACAGGTTGGCTGCCACACTTTTCCTTAATGAGTCATATTGTTACTCAGTCCAGTAATTATTTTAGTAGGTTTGCTTTGCTTATTAGGTGTTTAATGACCTAATAGTCTCATCATTGTTTCTGTCTTCATAGACTAAAGGGAGACTCATTCTGTTGGTAAATAACTTGTAAAAAAAAAAGGTGAAATCCAGGAGAACCAGCTCAGGATGTGTAGCAGCTGTTATCTTCACATGCAGACCCTTTTACACTGTAAATTATTTGTAAAGCATGCAGCGTTTACAAAGGGATCATCACATGGAAAATTAACTTGGATGTATTCTGGAGCACTTTTTGTAAAAACAAATAAATAACTGTAGCGGCACAATAAAGCGAGAATGAAATGGAGCAGCTGTTTGTGTCCTGATGGATCAGGATCAGTACTCCAAATACTGTAAAAGGATAAAGAAATTCACCTGCGGTCACTTTTCTGTTGCTCTGTGAATCAGTGGTGGAATGTAATTTTGCACATGAGGTATTTGTACTTTGCAGCTGCTGCTTTATATTTCTGCTCGACCACATTTATCTGTCAGCTTCAGTTACTTAACAAATTAAGATTTATACTCACAGAACTTACAGAGAATAATTCATTTATTTTGTCCTTGAAATAAATTAAACTTAAATTAAGTACAGCTGAAAAAATAATATTTTTCCTAATTAGTAATGCTAATAACAATGTATAAGAGTACAACAGGTAATACTTAAACTACATTTTACTCTGCAGTACTTTTACTGCAAGAGAATATGTTGTACTTGTACTGAGTACTTCACCCACCGCTAGCAGGTAAACATGGTGCTGATTTGTTAGTGATCTACAACGTCATGATGACGTAAAGGACCAAACAGGAAGTTTAAAGGCATGCTTAATTTTCCGCCCCACATGACTGCACGTTACAGCTGCCGTAGTCAGTATTAGACATCGTGAATGCCGGTGAGTTTTAGTGAAGTAAAGTTGGACAGATAATCTTCTCTAGAAACACAATCCTCGGTAGCACTTTAGCGCACATTTTAGCTAACGCCGTGTTGAAGGAGCAGCTAAACGTTAGCAATAGCGTAGCCCTAGTCGAGCCGTTCCACCAAACTCCATTCAGAAAAGTGACAGTTTAACGGTTGTTTGCTTGTCGGTGTACGAACAGACCTAACACAACCTTAGTGCGATCCTTTTACAAGTGGATATCGTGCTGTTATTATTTTGGCACACTTTTAAATCATTAAATTGCAGTTTCTTTTCAACAGAATCTTGATTTAATGCGCCGACACTTGGGGGTAACGTTGACGTTAGCGCGATAGATAGATACTAAAAGTTAATATTCTGTCTTATATGTGTGGCATTGTGTGCTAATTGTTAGCCGGATAAAAGATTAAATCACACAGTTCATGGTTTTTCACTTTTCGCCCGTGAAATATGAAAAACCGAAATGGCGTTAAATTGACAGATTTTTGATTGAGGTCCGTGTGATGTGTCTGGCGCGAGGGGAAGAGGCATATCGCAGCTAAACGAACCAAACAGCTGATAATTTATCACTGAGTGTTTAAAGATGCTGTTGTTTCCTCTGTGTTGATCTCAGGACCACTGAGGCGCCATGATGGCAGCGAGCAGGCTGAGCTTCAGCAACATCACCGCCCTGGCTCCGATGGTCCGGGTCGGGACTCTGCCCATGAGGCTGCTGGCTCTGGACTACGGAGCTGATGTGGTTTACTGTGAGGTGAGGATGGAGGGCCGGGAGATGTTCCCAAGGGCCGGGAGGTGTTCCCGAGGGCCGGGAGGTGTTCCACTGGGCTGGGAGGTGTTCCCGAGGGCCGGGAGGTGTTCCCGAGGGCCGGGAGGTGTTCCCGAGGGCTGGGAGGTGTTCCACGGGGCTGGGAGGTGTTCCACGGGGCTGGGAGGTGTTCCACGGGGCTGGGAGGTGTTCCACGGGGCTGGGAGGTGTTCCACTGGGCTGGGAGGTGTTCCCGAGGGCTGGGAGGTGTTCCACTGGGCTGGGAGGTGTTCCACTGGGCTGGGAGGTGTTCCACTGGGCTGGGAGGTGTTCCCGAGGGCTGGGAGGTGTTCCACTGGGCTGGGAGGTGTTCCACTGGGCTGGGAGGTGTTCCCGAGGGCCGGGAGGTGTTCCCGAGGGCTGGGAGGTGTTCCACTGGGCTGGGAGGTGTTCCCGAGGGCTGGGAGGTGTTCCACTGGGCTGGGAGGTGTTCCACTGGGCTGGGAGATGTTCCACTGGGCTGGGAGGTGTTCCCGAGGGCTGGGAGGTGTTCCACTGGGCTGGGAGGTGTTCCACTGGGAGATGTTCCACTGGGCTGGGAGGTGTTCCACTGGGCTGGGAGGTGTTCCACTGGGCCGGGAGGTGTTCCACTGGGCTGGGAGATGTTCCCGAGGGCCGGGAGGTGTTCCACTGGGCTGGGAGATGTTCCACTGGGCTGGGAGGTGTTCCACTGGGCTGGGAGGTGTTCCACTGGGCTGGGAGATGTTCTTGGAAGGCCGCTGATGAACAAAAAGGTTCTGTGTCATTATAATGAGCTCGTATCTCAAAATAATTCTTATTTGAACTGTTTTTGTGGTATAATATCTAGTTATCTTGGGTTACTAATGCATTACTTGGAGATACTGAGTCATTATTTTGAGATATAGTCTCTTTCTTCTCAGATACACTCGGTGTATTTTAAGATATTAGGCATTATTCTGGGACACTCGTTCATTATTTAGTGGCTTACATGAGTGTAACTGTCTGTTCCAGGAGCTGATCGACATTAAAATGGCTCAGTGTCGGCGGGTGGTGAACGGTGAGAGGACAGTATTTCCCTCATAATTTAATCTGCTTGGTTATTTTTATTTTTACCTGTGAACACACTTTTGCCTTTATACTACCTGTTTTACATTTATAATACCCATTCATACCTTTATATACTTCCTGTTTATACCTGTGTATACCTGCCCTCTTCCCAGTATTCCTGTATTTATTTAATCCTTTCTTTATTATAGTGTATACAGTTTATCACTTCTATACACCAGTCTACGTCAGTGTTATTTTAATTTATTTATGTTTATTACCATTAATTCCTATATTTTGAACTATTGCTTTTTTTTTTGGGCTTCTTGTTTTTGCTTGCATTTAAAATTCTTTTATTTTGTAGTAGTGTTGTGGGAGGAAGCCTGAGACTTGACTAATAAATTTTCTTTCCACTGTGTGTTTTTCAGAGGTGCTGCAGACGGTGGACTTTGTGGCTCCAGATGATCGAGTGATGTTCAGGACCTGTGAGAGGGAGAAGGACAGAGTCGTCTTCCAGATGGTCGGACAGGAAGCTCAAGTATTCACCGTCACTTCCTCCTGACCGTCCTCAGTCTGACCCTGTTTTTTTTTTTTTTTTTAATTTTATTTTATTTAGGGAACTGCCGACCCGGACAGAGCGCTGACCGTGGCCCGGCTGGTGTGAGTTCACCTTTTTTAACAGAAGCATTTTAAAAACAGAACAAAATGTGGAGCGAAACAGACGGAGGACGAGTCTGACGAAAAACTAAAAAGCCATGTGTTTTTTAAAAATAAGGTGTGGCTCAAAAAAAGACTACATATACTAATAAAGCTTTAATATTTCAGAATTTAATCATTTCCATTTCCACACCACCAGTGTTGCCAGTGAAGAGGCAACACTGGTGGTGTGATAATAAATAAAAAAAAAAAACAAAAAAAACAAGGATGAAAAATATGAGGTCAGTAGTTTGAACATACAATGAATATGACTTGGTCCATCATCATATTTTAATCCTTTGATTAAGCCCTACTATTGAGTCATTTTAATGAGAAAAAATATTAATTACATACATTAAATCTGTAAAATATGAGTGAAAAATGTTCAAAATCAAAAACACAGTAAAAGTCATAAAACATTCAAAAGTGCAAATTCTAAAAAAAAAAAAGAAGCCATTTTTGTATCCCATGATGCATTGCTGCACTTGACCACATGACCTGCTGGTCCTGCAGGGAGAAGGACGTGGCTGCTGTCGATGTGAATATGGGATGTCCAAAAGAGTACTCCACGAAGGTCAGTTCATCGCCTGTGGAGTGAATTCAGTTTGAGTAAGCTCCTCTGAATATTTCCTGGTTTGTTCTGGATGAATTTCTAGCTGACCTCTGACCTCTGACCTTTGACCTTTGACCTTGCAGGGCGGGATGGGAGCAGCTCTTCTGTCGGATCCAGACAAGATCGAGGCGGTGAGTCTTCCAGCCGGGCGAGGATTCGAAGTTTGTGATGTTTGTATACTTCCTGCGGACGTTCTGCACGTGATGACTGTTTTCACGCAGAGCTGCACCGATCGATCGATTCAATTAATCAACAACTATTCTGATAATCGATTAATCAAGAAAAAAAAAATCTCTGATTGCAGCTTCAATGTGAATATATATCAGATAGAACAGACAAACACTGACAGGGAACAATTACTGCTACTACTACCACTAGTAATACTACTACTACTGTTCCTACCTTGAGACGTTTGGTAACCATGACGACAGAGTGAACTCGCTCCTCTTCCTGTAGATCCTCTTGAAGCTCGTCGCAGGGGTTTCCATCCCGGTCACCTGTAAGATCAGGATCCTTCCTTCGGTGAGATGTGATGTTGCTGCTGTTTGGAATATTCCAGATTAATCAGATTAACAGTCTGACTGGTTTCACTGGTTCCAGCTGGAGGACACGGTCAGTCTGGTCCGGAGGATTGAGAAGACCGGCGTCGCTGCCGTCGCCGTCCACGGCAGGTAAGCTGCTCGAACGTTACTTTACTGTGCTGATTTTTGATTTGTTTTGTTGTTTGTTTGTTTGTTGATGTCTCTGCTGATGGATGTGTTGTTCAGGCTGAAGGAGGAGCGTCCTCGCCACCCGCTCCACTGTGACTACATTCAGGCTGCCGCTCAGGCCGTTTCCGTCCCCGTCATCGCCAAGTGAGCTCCTGATCCCCCTGATGCTAGTGCTAGTAGTAGTAGTAGTAGTAGCAGTAGTAGTAGTAGTCAGTAGTAGTAGTAGTAGTGCTAGTAGTAGTAGTAGTAGTAGTAGTAGTAGCAGCGGTAGTAGTAGTAGTAGTGGTGTTAGTAGTAGTAGTGGTAATAGTAGTATTAAGCCTGTGGTCTCCCCACAGCGGAGGTTCTCTGGATCTGGTGAAGACTAACGGAGACATCGAGGCGTTCAGGAAGGCGACGGGCGCCTCGTCGGTCATGTTGGCTCGAGCCGCCATGTGGAACGCCTCAGTGTTCAGCAGCCAGGGTCCACTTCCTGTGGAGAGGGTCATGGAGGACTACCTCAAATATGTGAGTGTATTAGTACTTCATCCTGGAAGTACTCAGTTCCTGTAGTGGCTCTAATCTTAATCCACATCAGGATCATCCAGTGGTAACTCTCTACTGTTGTTTTGTTCTCGTATCTTTATTTGTCATCTTTTTATTCTCATCAAGTACCAAGACCAAGTCCTCCAGTGTGTGGACTGGACCTACCTGGTAGGAAACCTGATTGTGACACCACTGGTTCAAACATCTGACCCAGTGGTGTCACAATCAGAACCAGTGGATGGACTCTTCTTCTCACTGGTTTGTGGTGTCTAACAGGCGATCCGGTACGACAACCACGCCTTCAACACAAAGTACTGCCTGTGTCAGATGCTGAGGGACAAGGTGGAGTCTCCTCTGGGGAAGCAGGTCCAGGCGGCTCAGACCAGCGCAGAGATCAGGTACTGGACCGGACCTCTTCCTCTGTCCTGACTGCCGTTTCCAAGCCTGACGTCATGTGACGTTGTGTTGCAGCGAGGCGTTTGGGCTGGGAGAGTTTTACCGACAGAACCAGGAAGAGCTGCAGGCCAAGATGGCCGCCCTGCAGAGCGGCGGTCAGCCGGACTGTCTCCTGATGGACGGAGACGTCGCCACCATGGCCGTCAAGTTTGAGCGGTAAGTTATCTGACTGGACATGTGGATCTGTTCAAACCCTGCAGCAGCAGCAGCACGTAGCTACGCTGCTAACACTGTGAAGTCACATGCTAGTGCTAGCATTTAGCACGCACATACAAACATTTGTTAGCATGTTAGCACGTGTCGTTAACGAGTATTAAGGTCATTGTTGGTTAACATAATAATTAAGATTTAAATAATATTCAGAGAAAGAAATCCACAGATTAAAGTCTGAGATTAAAGTGTCAAATTAGGGTTGTTGTTGTTGTTGTTGTTGTTTTTCCAGTGATGGTCTGACTTGTGTTGGTGTTTTTCAGGAGGGAGTATCCACCTCAAATCACCCCAAAAATGTTCCTGCTGGAGTGGAGCCGTAAGGAGAAGCTGGAGCAGCCGATCTACCAGACTGTGAGGAAATACTGTGATATATATATATAGCTCAGAGTAGTACGAGCAGCAGCAGTAATAATAAGAGTACTAGTAGTAGTAATAGTAATGGTAGTAGTAGTAGTAATGGTAGTAATAGTGATGATTGTTGTTGTTGTGTTTTCAGGTGCAGCGCTCTCAGGATCGATCCTTTCAATCCATCGTCACTGTAGCAGAGAAGAGCTACAGATCTTCACTGTGGTCAGCACACAGCTCATTATTATTATTATTATTATTATTATTATTATTAAAGCAGTGTTGGTGCTGTCAGACACGATAGAGGGCGTCACATTTTCTTGTTGTTTTCAGGGAGAAGTCGAAGAAATTTGCAGAACAAGCAGCCGCCATCGTCTGTTTGCGAGTGCTGGGAATACCGGAGGGTCGCATCGGTGAGGAAGAGTCCGGTCTGGTCTGCAAGAGGAAGAGGGAGGTGAAGCTGAACGGCTCCACGAAGGAGGAGGAGGAGGAGGAGGAGGGGAGCAACAAGCGGCACCATGTGGTGGAAACATCTGCAGCCAACAGAGGCCATCACAAACCAGACTAGAGGTCAAGAAGAGACAGGAAGTGGACGTTTAAGAGAAACTTGAATATTCTCTGAGATTGTTAAGACACATGTTTAAGAAGAAAAACTCATCTTTAAACAGTTTGGTACTGTGAGCTGCAGAGTGAGTATTAAGAGTATTTTCTCATGCATTTATGTTCATAGAAGTCTTTCTCCTGTTCAGATTCATCCAGTAACTCATCAAACCAAAACAGCAGCAGGTCTCAGAGAATATGAGGATTTTTTTTTTCCTCAGAGTTATAAGTTTGAGCTCATAAATTTAATTTATCCTTATTTTTAACATCAACCTGTTTGTTTTTTTCCACTTGTTGAAACTGGGATCTGCTCAGTTTAAGAATCAGTCTTCCTCTGGCTCAGATGGGACGTCGTCTTTGCTCACCTCTCCTCATGTTTATTTGAATATAATAAATGTCTTTTTTTATCTTCAGGTGTAACTTTGCGGCCAGTTGAGCAGCAGTGCTGAACCTTCATATTCAGTTTTTAAAACCTCGGTGCCTTCCAGATGTTTTAATGTTCAAATTGATAAAATGGTGCCATACGTTCTGTCTGTATCCACCTCTGGTTCTTTTGTTTTTTGTAAAAGTTGGATTATTTTCTGACAGGGTGGATATCAAAGTCAAGACTATTAAAACACATGAATGAACAGTGATTGTATTTAGACTACATGCCTCCATTATGGTGATAAAATGCTAAATAAATAAATATGCCACCTTTGGTCTAAAGCACATTTACTCAGCTGCTGAATGTATGAGTAATAACACAGTATGTCAGTAACGTAATAATGTTAAGATTTTAGAGATAATGTTGAGTTTGGATTGTTGTTGTGATAACATTTCTCACTGTCTTTTACAAACCAATCAATGAATGAAAATAGAATGATTGATCCACAATGAAAATAATCATACATCATCAGAAATAGTCGAAAATAACCAACTAAACCAGTAATATATACACAAATATACGTAAATCACACATATACACACACACACACACTTTTAGTGCAGTAAAGTACTTCAGTACCGCAGTACTTGGTACTCCCTCCATCTGTGCTCACAAGTCCTGAACTGAGATCTGGACACGCCCAGCTGCTTACGTCATCACGGGGCTGTCTAATGGTGCCTTCAAGGCCACAAGTTCAGTTTCCTTTTTTGTCTTTAAATGATGACTGAATTCTGTAACATTTACAATTTATTTTTTCTGCTCGCTGTATTTAACTATTTGATCTCTTTAAAGTGAATTAATTGTAACGTATATAACATTTAAAATGAAGTAATAATAATAATAATAATAATAATAGTAAAGTCAGTGTATTTGTGTACAGCGTGCATACACAATAATGTACCAAAAATGTAGTTAAAACACAAATAAATCAAAATTTAAATACAAAACAAAAAAGACAATCCATGCAATCAGCCTATTTCTGCCTGTATGATAAAATAATCTAACTATTAACAATCAACACACATTTTAGAAAAGAACTGATGAACGTGTTAAGGCCCAAATAAACAAATTGTTGATTTATAATTAATGTACTACATTAATTGTTTAAAACTATTTCTGTAACTGGAAGATGGCCGACATACTAATTAAATGTAATCTGTTAATAGGAGTTTAGTTTCCAGCCCATGTGTGCATGAAATTAAAATTCAACTAAATCATTTAGCATTTTCATTTCTGGCACTGGAGTCCTCTGATTATTGCTAAATGATCTTAAACACAACAAATCAGACTTGGCGTCAAAAGCTTTACGGTAGAATAGAAAAGATATAAAAACATAACAAAAATATAAGGACATATTCTCTCAGCCAAGTAATAAGAAATCACGATCAGAAACAAGTTTATTGCCAAGGAAGTTTAACTTTCTGGTATTCTGGTGCATGACATACAAACATATTAATGCAGTGCAGACTTCAGAACCAAGAGATGACAAAGTGACTAAGAAGAAATATGGATGCTCAACTCTGGTTGATGTAACAAGCCAAAAACAGTGTAACATGACAGATAAACACAGACAGAAACCCTTCAGAAATGTGCCATTAGGCTGGTGGAGGGGAGGAGGGCCTTGGCAATGAGTCCAGCTGCAGTGGGGACAAAACTCTTCAAGAGAACATATAATATATAAACATATATGTCCTTATATTTTTTATATTTGCATACTGCTTCTGTATACTGTTTTGTTATATCCTTTTGTTCTCTGTGGTGACCTGTCTGCACTCACAGTGAGAGCTGAGTGCCATATATACAGCTACAGCAATAAAAACTATGATACTTTACTTTTTATACATGTATGCATACTACAGAAATCACATGAAGAAGAAAAATATAAAAAAAATATATATAAGTTCACACGTTTTCTCAGCCAAGTGTACTTATATTTTTGTATTTGTATACTGCTGCCCATAGCGTTTTGTTCTCCCCTTTTCTTCACTATTATCTACACTGGTACACATGAATATGATAACAAAATGAACGTCGCTATGAGTGGTAACGAGGAGCTTTACGAGCAGACCGTGAACGCATCACGGGGATCAACCTGAAGCAGAGTGAAACTCTCCGTTACCGAACAAACGGAACCATCGAACAAGCCGAACACAACAAGTTCTCACAACAATGGGACTTCCCCGTTTTCACAGCAGAGTCCTCGAGTCTCTTTAGTGACCGGGTTGCGTCGCTTAGCAACTTTTAGTCGACGTGTTTGTCAGCCGGAGTTCTGCTTTCGGTCGGATGGAAGTGACACGGACAGGTCGGTTTAAAACGGAGACAGACGGGTCGGTTTAACGGCGACGGTTTCAATGTCCGCCGCAAACTGCGCCGAGGAGCTGGACTTCAGGCTGATCTTTGAGCAGGACGGCAGGACGGCAGGTACGAGGCGTTTTGGCGACGTTTGTGAGCGATTTGTCAACATTCAGCCTGTGAAGCTAACAAGCTAGCGGCTGCTACACCAGGAAGTGACGCGTAGCAGCCTTCAAAATAAGACGGTCAGGAAACTAGGTTAGACGCGATCAGAGCATAAATAAAAGAAGAGGTCAAGTAATTCAGTGAGTCAAAGCAACAGTACTGCCAGTTCTATCTATCTATCAGTTTCTGTTTCTTCATTTTACATCACAGCCCTATTTTGTGTTTGGCTTTTATTTTCTTTCTACTTGTTTGTGGGATCTTTTTCTTTTTTAATACATACTTTATTTACAGTGATGGAGAAACGTCAAACATATGCACCTACAGTATATATAAGTACAGCATATATCCAGAATGAACAGCCGGAGGTGGTATTAGTCAGATATATACACATGTAAACATGACTACACTGCAGGTGAGACACTCATATTTATTTCTAATTTAGAGTCAATTATTAAAGGACACAGCAAACTAAATGTCATAGGATAGAGAGAAGACAGTGGGAATTAGTACAAAAATGTTGAGCTACAAATATGTTTGTGGAAAATATTGAAATGTTCATATTTTGTTGGTGACTTCGTTCATTCAAATGTTAAATATGTATTACAATTATATTTAAAACTTCTAATAAATAGTGCAAATCCTCATAAACTCACATATACTCATGTCTATCTTTGTCTCTAGTCTAATAATTGTTCCGTAATTGATTCATTTGCTAATATTCTGTTATGCTATATACAGTTATTATATCCGCAATATTCCACTCAATGTTAATTATTCTGCTGCTAAAAACTGTTTTCACAGAGTTTTATATTTTCCACTTACATGATTTACTCACATAATTTCTATATTTTTTATATTCTAGTTTTTGTTGCTTTCACACTTTATAATAACAACAACAGGATTCTGATTCTAATATTTGGCTAAAATGTAGAAGAAAATTTCATTTTCTGCAGCTGACAGATTAGATATTAAATTATTCTTATTTTTAAATTGGGGCTTTTTTTACCTCCAAATAATTTGAATAATTAATAAAACTCTGTACATTATTACAGATTTAGGTTTGGGTTTTACTTTGAAAACCGCAACAGGAAGTTGTGCTGTGTGGTTTTTGGTGATGTGCCGCCTGCAGCTGTCTGCTGTTAAATTTAGGTGAATCTTAAAATGTGTATCAGGAGGTGAGAAAGTGACTGAACCAGAACGTATGCACACGATTCACAGGAGATACATTACATCTGCCACAGAATGGCTAACAAAGGAGTATATTTTTTATATTTGTATTTATTTATTTATTAGTTTAGCCCTGAAAAACAGCCTACACTGAATCAACCTGGTCTGAGCACAGGCTGATGACAAGCGAATAAGAGAAAGTGCAGCTTCCCACCGTGGCTCAGTTAATTTAATAATCGACTGAATTTGAGACATGGAGAAGGAGGTCATCTGCATATAAGGACTGTACCTAAACATTCAATATGCTGAAAGCCAGCCTCTGAGCATAACCAGATAGCCGGTGACTCATTATCATTATTTATGTATTATTTATCAATCAACCAGACGAAGATTCCCCAGTCATGGAGACAACTCATTGGAGGTGTTTTTAGCTAAAAGCTAACAGGGTGATGCTAAGCAGACAGCAAACTTTTAGTGTTTAGTAGTGAACTGTCAACACAGATCTAATGACATTAAATCTGTCAATGAATCTTAATTTAAGGAGAGCTTAAATTACAGCTTTAGTGAATGGAGTCTGGTGAGAGGAGAGCTTAAATTACAGCTTTAGTGAATGGAGTCTGGTGAGAGGAGAGCTTAAATTACAGCTTTAGTGAATGGAGTCTGGTGAGAGGAGAGCTTAAATTACAGCTTTAGTGAATGGAGTCTGGTGAGAGGAGAGCTTAAATTACAGCTTTAGTGAATGGAGTCTGGTGAGAGGAGAGCTTAAATTACAGCTTTAGTGAATGGAGTCTGGTGAGAGGAGAGCTTAAATTACAGCTTTAGTGAATGGAGTCTGGTGAGAGGAGAGCTTAAATTACAGCTTTAGTGAATGGAGTCTGGTGAGAGGAGAGCTTAAATTACAGCTTTAGTGAATGGAGTCTGGTGAGAGGAGAGCTTAAATTACTGCTTTAGTGAATGGAGTCTGGTGAGAGGAGAGCTTAAATTACAGCTTTAGTGAATGGAGTCTGGTGAGAGGAGAGCTTAAATTACTGCTTTAGTGAATGGAGTCTGGTGAGAGGAGAGCTTAAATTACAGCTTTAGTGAATGGAGTCTGGTGAGAGGAGAGCTTAAATTACAGCTTTAGTGAATGGAGTCTGGTGAGAGGAGAGCTTAAATTACAGCTTTAGTGAATGGAGTCTGGTGAGAGGAGAGCTTAAATTACAGCTTTAGTGAATGGAGTCTGGTGAGAGGAGAGCTTAAATTACCACTTGAATTGATGACATGATCCACTTTCTTATCATCCAGGTGTTGTAGATGTGTGTCGGCATGCCGCCCCACTAGGTTTTACTTCCTGGTTTTAAAAATGCTCTGTGGCGTCCAGCGAGCCTCCAGGGTCGTTTGCAAATGAAGCAGCGAGTGGAGCTGCTGAAGCTCATCACAGTTGTTGCTTTTAACTTTGCATGCAGCCAGTAAGGTTTGTCAGAGGGACAAAGAGGGTATTAATAGTTCATTTGTGGTGAGGAGTGTGTGCAGCTGCGAGTGAAATTACTGGACCTCTCTATTGTCTGTTTAACACATGACATCAGGTTAGAATCACATCACATAAAGTCATAAAGTTCTGTAGTATGACATAAATATGGTAATAACCAGGTGGAGAAACAGGTTGTTAGCTGCAGCTCTTCTGTTATCAGTTAATCTGCAGCTAAACTTTATCAGCATTATCAGCCAACCAACAAAGATATGAAATTCACAGTGACATAAAACAGCTGTAACATTTGGTATGTTTCTATAATCAGAAGTACCCCAATAACACTTTTAGTTCCACGTTTTAGTATAACAATACTGTAATATAATTGATAATAAATGCATTAAGGGACACATCGGTTAAAAAAAAATTTTCAAGTCCATCATAAGTTAGCAGAGTCTGATCTGCTGCTTTTAATTAGCTCACCCTTAGTGAAAAACTGAAAAATTCAGTTTGCAGTGATGTGATCTCTGCACTTGCCGTGTGTTTTATCTCATTAAAAGTATGTCAAGTATTTGAATGTTCATAGAAAAACAGCATTTTACATTAAAGCTGGAAAACGCTGTGAAATCCTGTGATGTAGAGTTTCTTTTGTCACTGTTTTATGACGGTGTCGGCTGCAGCGCTGAGGCCACTGCTGCCGCCGGTCGGCAGTAAAGAATAAGAGTTATTTATCTTATCTTATTTGCATCATCTCACAGGTCCAGAGTTCAATGTGAGGACACCTCCCTCCTCCACTCAGGCTCTGGCTGAGCAGCTCATCAGCCAGGAGCTGCAGAGTCACCCTCCATGTTTCCCCCACCAGCATACCGGCTACCAGGCCCAGGGGCCCCAGTACAGAGCCCAGAGGAATCCCAGAACCTTTGACTGCCCCAGTATCCAGATCACCTCCATCGCTCCAAACAATCATGTGGAAGTGGGCAGTAGCCAGGAGGCCTTGGTGGTGGGCGGGGCAGAAGGGGGTTACCCCGAGGCCTCATGGTCCAGAGGCCAGCTCTACCTGCCCCTGGACCCCTGCTACCGTGACCCGGTGCTGTGCCCGAGCCCCTGCAGCAGCCTGTCCTCCAGGAGCTGGATGTCAGACATCTCCTCCTGCGAGTCCTTCTCCCATGTCTACGATGACGTGGACGGGGAGCTGCGCGATGCCGCCTGCCTCGCCCTGGGGTCCCCCCTCAACCTGGGGTCACCTGTCGGGTCACCTGTGGGGTCACCGGGCTGCGGGGGCGGGGCCTTCGGGGTGGAGCTGTGGCAACAAAAATACCAACATCCTTTAGCCTTCAGCCCGGGCCTGTCGCCTCATCAGTCGCCCCGGCAGTCGCCCTGTCACTCCCCTCGCACCAGCGTCACCGAGGAGAGCTGGCTGAACCGCCGGCCCACCTCCAGGTACATTCCAAACTTTATCTATTTGACTAGCTAGTCTCATTGAGATCAAAATGCATCCGGCTTGGAGGAGTGTGAGTCACTGAAACTAAGTTCACTTTGCTCTCAGGCCGTCGTCCAGGCCTTCGTCCCCCTGTGGGAAGAGACGCCACTCCAGCGCCGATCCCCGGACTCGCTCCCCCTCTCCTCACCACTCCCCCAGCCCCACGCCAGGCACTTCTCCACGGGGCAGCGTGACGGATGACACCTGGGTAGGAAGCCCTGCCGGCGCCCTGGGAGCCCTCCTGATGTCCAGCTACCAGGAGCTGGACGTCCCCTCCAAGACCAGGAGGACATCAGGGACCCAGCTGGGCCTCTTGGCTGGTCATGGAGACACGGATCTGGAGCCCTACCTGGATTCTCCTGGGGAGGAGGGACAAGATCAGGACGGCTTGGCCGAGCTCTTCCTTCAGGTGCCCTCCCACTTCAGCTGGAACAAACCCAAACCTGGGAACCCTCCTCTGTTCAGGTTGGCGTCATCATCACTCTGAAACGTTTCAAAACTTTTCTTTGTGAACTTTTATCATGTAGTACCGCTGAAACTCTATTTTTATAATCGATTGGTAGTGAGTAGCAGAGTAAGAACACTCTTAAAGGTGCAGTTTGTGGAGGGTTTGGTGGCATCTAGTGGTGTGTTTGCAGATTGCAGCCAAGTGCAGTGACGTGGTAACACTATTTTATACCATAATAACTTTAGGAGCAAAAGGAAGTCAGACAGCGGGTGACGGCACCACAACGGTAGCGCATGCTAGTGCACATTAGCTCAGTTTCTGAGAACTACAGTGGCCTGCCAGCAATGTAAAAACAGTGTAGGTTTGTCCATTCTGGGCTACCGTCGACAGGGTTCCCGCGGTTCCTTTAAAAGTCTTAAAATGTCTTAAATGAAATTCCAGGTAATTAAGGTCTTAAATTGTCTTAAAGTTAGTGTAAATTTGCTGTAGGTATTGAATTTTTAGACGGTGTGTTTAATGCCAATAGGAACACACAGATTTCAGAGAATTTTTACGTTGTTTGTTCTTGAAAGTTGTGAAATTGAAGTTGTAGAAAAAAGTTAAGTGTTATGCCTTCATTTTATATCGTTGTTGCAAGTGTTAAAGGGCTGAAAAAAATTATCATAGCGTAATCAGTTATCAGATTTTTTCCTACTAAATATTGATCAGCATCGGCCTCAAAAACTGTGTTTCTACCAAAGAAATTATGTTAGTTATGACATTTTAGGTCTTAAATTATATTTGTTGAGGTCTTAAAAAGGTGTTAAATTTGACTTTTATAATGGTGCAAGAACCCAGGTAGAAAAATGTGAAGAGAATTCACTTCCTGTTTAGATATGAAGGACTCATGCTAAGCTAACAGAAACACAATGAAAACATACTGTAGTTATGAATATTGTATTTGTAATATGAACATGGATATTTCTGCTAATAGATGCCTCCAAAATGCTCCTTTAGAAAACATAGATACTGGTTAGCTTAGCACCGCTCAAAGCCTGTAAACAGCTAGCTCAGCAATATCTCCTCAAACTCAGGCCTAATTTAAAAAGGACCTTGCCTTAAACCTCCTCTAGGATAATGTTTGTGCTACTTGAAGGAAGTCGTTGAATAGGTAGTAGTGATGGCTGTCCCTGCCTCCAGGACCTCGTCCCCCCCTCCTCTGGACTGGCCTCTTCCCCCCCAGTTTGACCAGTGGGAGCTGAAGGTGGAGGTCCAGCCCAGGTCCTACCACAGGGCCCATTATGAGACGGAGGGCAGCAGAGGCTCCATCAAGGCTTCTGCAGGACATCCTGTGGTCAGAGTGAGTCTGACAAACGCTCATCATGGTCACCTTACGCCGAAGTAGTACAACATTTATTTTATTATTCAGCCAAAAAAAACCCACAGAAACCAAGCAGTCCCTTATCTGAGCTCCCAAACCTGGTTCAGCTGTGATGAGATTTATCTGGTGCTGTGTGGAAATTAACACCTGGAATGTTTTTAATAAATAAAACAGAGTTGTCACATCATCAGCTTTTCACTACATCATTACTGTGGCCAAAACAATTTATTGAGAGTGCTGTCATTCAGATTCATTGAACTTTGTTTCCTGTGTGTATTTTTCTTCTCTTTTTATTACACTGAAAATAACGGAGTGAAGAGAGAGAGAGTCTGCAGCCATAACTGTGTAAATAACATGAGGAAATAATGTTAATTTAATATTAATAATACCAAGGAGTCCAGGCTGGCTGAGGTGCTTTCAGAGGCGCTGGAATATTTACCTAAAACATCAGATTATTGTGGCCAAAACAATTCATGATAAAGATATTATTATTGTGATATTTATCGAAAGTGCTACCAGTCAAATTCATCTTGAACTTTGTTTATTTTGTTTCTTTTTTTACAAATGAATTACACATTTGATCACAGTTATTGTGTATTATTAATATAATAATTCTTTAAATGTCACAGCAGCTCTGATAAAGACAAAGATTCTCTGGTTCCAGCTTCTGAAATGTGAGGATTTTATTTAACACTGAATGGTTTTAGACTGTTGGCCGGACAAAGCAAGTGTTTAAAAATGCTTCTATTTTCAGTCACTTTTTCTAATTATTATTATAAGATGAATTGATGACAGAGTGACTCAGTTGTGTTCTTTTGTTGAGGATCAGAGAAGCGAAGCCTCGTCTGTAACGGACACCAGGGAGTTATTCTGGGTTTCACATTCCCTCCTGAGCTTCCTGCAGCACACAGCACTGCTGCACTGAGCCATACGCCACATTTATTCATCTTTTTTTATGAGGCTTTTTATGTCCAACGATCTTTATTTGTCATGTGCACAAACTACTTTAATTACTGACACATTTGTCGGATATAAAATTCTGAGATCTTAGGCTCTCTGCATTTTTACAAAGTTTACTGTGGTGAGTTAAGTTAATAGACATGTAACAAAAGTCTATATAGAGAAAAAAATATTTAAAATATATTTGTATAAATAATTGTATTTTTTATATACATAGTACTTTATTACTTAAAGTGTTTTTATTATTTAAGTAAATATATCATAAATATGTGTGTGTTTAAAAACAAAAACCACAAAAACAAAATCACATTTTTTACGCACATATTTATATTATGTTTATTTAAGTAATAATAAGACACTTTAAGCAATAATAAAGTACTATATATTAATATTTACTTTATTTGTTTTTCCATAACGTGTGTAATATAAACTCAAATCAGGGGATAAATAAATAAAAACATAACTATAATACACTACTGTGAGTAATAAAGAAGTACTGTAAATTACAAGTATTAAATCATGTTTACATGAACATTACGTGTTTACAGTAGGTTTTATTCACCATCACACTGAGCAGCAGCGGCCTCTAAAATATTGTATTTATGAAGTAATGAGTTCTACTTGGTTCTAGAAGAATCGTCTCATCCTGCCTAAACTTTAAAGATATTCACCATGAGGTCAGTTGGAGAATATTCTGCCAACATGATGTCAGAGATGCTTCATGAGCTTGTTTTGTGCCTCCAGCTGATTGGACCCAGCCAGCAGCCGCTCAGCCTGCTGCTCTTCATCGGCACAGCAGACGACCGCTGCCTGAGACCTCACTCCTTCTACCAGGTCCACCGAGTGACGGGCAAGACGGTGACCACCTGCTGCCAGGACAAGGTGATGGGAGGAACCAAAGTCCTGGAGGTCCCTCTGCTGCCACAGAACCACATGGCTGCCAGGTGGGTCAGACTGGACCCTGAGACCCTCTAGACTAGAACGATCCAGGTCAGACTAGACCCTGAGACCCTCTAGACTAGAACGATCCAGGTCAGACTAGAGACCCTCTAGACCAGAAGGACTAAACTGGTTTTCCTTTCTGCAGCATCGATTGTGCCGGTATCTTGAAGTTACGAAACGCCGACATCGAGCTGAAGAAAGGGGAGATGGATATCGGGAGGAAGAACACCAGGGTTCGTGTTGTGTTCAGGGTCGCCGTCCCCCAGTCGGACGGCCAGATGCTGTGGCTACAGACCTCATCTAATCCTGTGGAGTGCTGTGAGTGTTGCTTCACTCTTATGCTGTCTTTTGACAGACACTGATCACAATCAGTGAGTTTTTTCCTTTTACAGCTGAGTGAGTGTTTCTTCATCTCAAAGTAAATAAAGTCACTCCGTGCTCCTAATAAACAGCTGTATCTTTAAATGCCATGTGGTGTTTCAGCCCAGCGCTCAGGTCAGGAGCTTCCTCAGGTGGAGAGCTTCAGTCCAGCCAGCTGCTGTGTGGACGGAGGAGACGAGCTGCTCATCTGCGGATCCAACATCTCCACTCAGTCCAGGGTGGTTTTCCTGCAGAAAGGGCCCGGTGAGACCTGCCGACGGTTCGTTTATGACACGTTAAATACCTGCCAACCTGAGTGACACTTTGTTTATCCCCTCAGATGGACGATCGCTGTGGGAAATGGACGCCAGAGTTTTGTCAGAGAAAAGCAGCGGTGTAAGTTAAGCTAAAATAAGATTTAAAAAAAATAATAATTTATCCCAAAGGAAATAACAAAAAAGTGTATAACTGTTTGATTTCCAGTGATGTTAAATAAAAAGTCTAACATTTCAGAAGCTGGAAGCAGAGAATGGAGTCTGGTGAGAGGAGAGCTTAAATTACAGCTTTAGCGAATGGAGTCTGGTGAGAGGAGAGCTTAAATTACAGCTTTAGTGAATGGAGTCTGGTGAGAGGAGAGCTTAAATTACAGCTTTAGTGAATGGAGTCTGGTGAGAGGAGAGTTTAAATTACAGCTTTAGTGAATGGAGTCTGGTGAGAGGAGAGCTTAAATTACAGCTTTAGTGAATGGAGTCTGGTGAGAGGAGAGCTTAAATTACAGCTTTAGTGAATGGAGTCTGGTGAGAGGAGAGCTTAAATTACAGCTTTAGTGAATGGAGTCTGGTGAGAGGAGAGCTTAAATTACAGCTTTAGTGAATGGAGTCTGGTGAGAGGAGAGCTTAAATTACAGCTTTAGTGAATGGAGTCTGGTGAGAGGAGAGCTTAAATTACAGCTTTAGTGAATGGAGTCTGGTGAGAGGAGAGCTTAAATTACAGCTTTAGTGAATGGAGTCTGGTGAGAGGAGAGCTTAAATTACAGCTTTAGTGAATGGAGTCTGGTGAGAGGAGAGCTTAAATTACAGCTTTAGTGAATGGAGTCTGGTGAGAGGAGAGCTTAAATTACAGCTTTAGTGAATGGAGTCTGGTGAGAGGAGAGCTTAAATTACAGCTTTAGTGAATGGAGTCTGGTGAGAGGAGAGCTTAAATTACAGCTTTAGTGAATGGAGTCTGGTGAGAGGAGAGCTTAAATTACTGCTTTAGTGAATGGAGTCTGGTGAGAGGAGAGCTTAAATTACAGCTTTAGTGAATGGAGTCTGGTGAGAGGAGAGCTTAAATTACAGCTTTAGTGAATGGAGTCTGGTGAGAGGAGAGCTTAAATTACAGCTTTAGTGAATGGAGTCTGGTGAGAGGAGAGCTTAAATTACAGCTTTAGTGAATGGAGTCTGGTGAGAGGAGAGCTTAAATTACAGCTTTAGTGAATGGAGTCTGGTGAGAGGAGAGCTTAAATTACAGCTTTAGTGAATGGAGTCTGGTGAGAGGAGAGCTTAAATTACAGCTTTAGTGAATGGAGTCTGGTGAGAGGAGAGCTTAAATCTCATCCTTCAGTGAAGATTTGACCACATTTGAAGATTTTTCAGTAGAAATTATCAACTTTTCTTCATCTTCAGATCTTTAGTCCACAGACGATGCTTCCTGACAAGACTTTAGAAAAATAACGACATTTCAGAGCGAAGGTGCAGATGATTAAAGAGAATAAAACGATGAAATAGTTTTGAGAGGAAGCTGTGAACTCGACATTTAGAGCGCCACCTAGAGGTCACTGAGTGTCTTTTTATGTCTTTGTTTTTTGACAACCCACCTGCAACATCAGTGACTTTTAATTTCATGTCCAAACACTTTTAGCAGAAGAAATGATGGAAAGAAAAAACAGCAGAATCAGAAACAGTTTATTACTAGGTCATTTTATTTTATTTTTTGGTTTGAAAATACAAGGAATTAATGTCAAATAAAAATGTGCTTTAATTATGAGCATGAAGTAATATGAAAAAACAACATAAAGATGTTGGAACCACATTTTGTCCGTCTAGACAAGATGGAGCCACTGAATAAAATAAATATAACAATAACAAGGTTAGCATGTCAGGAAGAATCTGAACAGTAAAGTATAAAATGTGTTGAATCTGCTCCTGTGTTTCAGTCCAGCATCATGGTGGAGGTTCCTCCTTACAACAAGAAGACAGCAGAACCGGTCCAGGTCCAGTTCTACGTGTCCAACGGGAAGAGACGAAGGAGTCTGACGCAGAGCTTGACCCTCCTGCCTGGAGTCCAGCATCGCCTCCCTGCAGCCAGAGTCAAACAGGAGACGGACCGCACCTCCCACAATCCACCTGGCTTTGGCCCAGACATGGTTTACTACGACTCCTGTGACATCCAGGTGCATTGTGGTCCTCCTTATCAGAGCGTGCCTCATCTTCATCACCCTCAGACCTCCTTCATGTTTCAGTCATCCTCCGTGCTGACCTTGACTCCTCCTCAGACCTCCTCCTCCTCCCTGCCTCCTCAGACCTCCTCCTCCTCCCTGCCTCCACAGACCTCCTCCTCCTCCCTGCCTCCTCAGACCTCCTCCTCCCTGTCTCCTCAGACCTCCTCCTCCCTGCCTCCTCAGACCTCCTCCCAGGATGAGTCCCCTCTCTCCAGCCCAGATGAGTCTCTGAGCATCAAGCAGGAACCGGAGGACCGACCCAGTCTGGGGTCCTTGGGGCTCCAGCAGATCACCCTGGATGATGGTAGGAAACCACTCATTCATTCAGAATCAACCCACCTCCTTCCTCCAGCACCGTCTACCTCTACTCCACCCATCCCTGATCAGTCATTATCTTAAATATGTCTTATCTTATCTTAAATTATTACTCCAGTCACTACATTTGTCCACTTATTTTATTCACTCGTGTTGTTTATATGATGCCTTTTCTTCTTGTTTTTATTTTTATAGGTCCTTCTTATAATGTTGCTCTGTCCACTTTGCTGCTGTGTGTGGGACTAATAAAGGATCATCTGATCTAATCTGTCTATATTTGATGGAAATACACAGAAAACAGTGGTAGAAAGTAACTCAGTACACCCCAGTACTGTATTTATGCGAGTATTTCCATTTCATGCTACTTTATACTTCTACTCCACCACATTTATGGTTACCTGGTCCTAACAGGGACTCAGGTCAGGATCTGGTTCAGTCTGGATCTGGTCCTGTCAGGATCTGGTTTAGTCTGGATCTAGTCCTGTCAGGATCTGGTTCAGTCTGGATCTGGTCCTGTCAGGATCTGGTTTAGTCTGGATCTAGTCCTGTCAGGATCTGGTTCAGTCTAGATCTGGTTCAGTCTGGATCTGGTCCTGTCAGGATCTGGTTCAGTCTAGATCTGGTTCAGTCTGGATCTGGTCCTGTCAGGATCTGGTTCAGTCTAGATCTGGTTCAGTCTAGATCTGGTTCAGTCTGGATCTGGTCCTGTCAGGATCTGGTTCAGTCTAGATCTGGTTCAGTCTGGATCTGGTCCTGTCAGAATCTGGTTTAGTCTGGATCTGGTCCTGTCAGGATCTGGTTCAGTCTAGATCTGGTTCAGTCTGGATCTGGTCCTGTCAGGATCTGGTTCAGTCTGGATCTGGTTCAGTCTGGATCTGGTCCTGTCTGGATCTGGTTCAGTCTGGATCTGGTTCAGTCTGGATCTGGTCCTGTCAGAATCTGGTTTAGTCTGGATCTGGTCCTGTCAGGATCTGGTTCAGTCTAGATCTGGTTCAGTCTGGATCTGGTCCTGTCAGGATCTGGTTCAGTCTGGATCTGGTTCAGTCTGGATCTGGTCCTGTCAGGATCTGGTTCAGTCTAGATCTGGTTCAGTCTGGATCTGGTCCTGTCAGGATCTGGTTCAGTCTGGATCTGGTTCAGTCTGGATCTGGTCCTGTCAGCTGTGTCGTCAGTCTCTTCTCTGTGATCTTTGTTATTTATGTGACTCTGGTTAATAATAGAAGCTGAACGATGCTGAGTTAAATCTGGAGCAGCTGTTGTTGGGCCTCCAGTTCCTCCTCTTCTCTTTTTCCTCTCCTCTCCTCGCTCCCTCTCCTCCTTCTGTCCTCCTCCTCTCCTCTCTCCCTCTCCTCCTTCTGTCCTCCTCCTCTTCTCCTCCTCCTCCTCTCCTCTCTCCCTCTCCTCCTTCTGTCCTCCTCCTCTCCTCTCTCCCTCTCCTCCTTCTGTCCTCCTCCTCTCCTCCTTCTGTCCTCCTCCTCTTGTCTCCTCATATCAAAACTGTGAGGAAAATACTGTGACTGTTTTATCAAATTATTATTTTTTTCTCATAAATATTCTCGTAACTTTAATCTTGTAAATTCATTCCCCAGTGTAGCTAAAAAATTAACTGTTTGTTCCTTCTGCTCTCCTCACAGTGAACGAGATAATCCACAGAGACATCAGTGGTCTGACCAGCAGCACCCAGCCACACCAGTTTGACCAGTTTTACCAGTTTGACCAGTACCTCCAGTAGCACCAGGACCACCAAGACCACCAGGACCACCAGGACCAGGACGAGTCCAGCAGAGGTCCTCAGGAGACAACCTCAGCACTTCTTTTTCTACAGTTCACTTCTGCAAGTGCCTGAAAACCAGTCAGCCTCCGACAGGTCCAGACTGGACCCATCAGAACTGGACTCAACAGGTCTGGTCTCATCAGGACTGGACTCATCAGATCTGATCTCATCAGGACTGGACTCAACAGATCTGGTCTCATCAGGACTCGTCAGGTCTTATTTCCTCTTCAGTCTCAGGAATCCTAACAGGAAGCTGAATTTTACTGACAATCCAAAGTTATTTGAGCTTTTTAAGACAAAGAAAACAATCAAAGGGCTGAAATTCAACTTTTCCATAATCAGAACAAAAAGAACTTTATTTATCGGCCAGTTAATTAATAAATCTATTTTTGATACTCTGGATGTGATCCAGAACTAAAGCCTGACAGCTGGTTTTATCTCTGCTCGGTTTACAGTAGTGCTGTTTGGTGTGACGCTTCAGATGTATGGTGAGGCTGAAGTAAAAAGAAAGGAAATACTGTCCGTTCTGTGTTTGTGGAGCAATAATTTGAGGAATGACGAGTGTCAGTGGTGAAATACTTTATTCAGCAGCTGAGAAACACACTTAAAGGGACAGTTCATGTGTTTTATTACATAATATTACTGCAGTAGATTTTACACACCTGAACTCATCATCATCAGCGTAAGAGTGCTCAATATTTAGAATATTTTCTGTCAGACAGACCTTTCTGACAGGGAACTTGATCCCCCCCATCTACACGCTCTTCAAAGCCACCAAACTCCTTTCATAAAAACTGTCATTTTACCTCTCAGTGCACAGGAGTCGCTGGTCCATCGCTGCATCGATCTGTTAGTTTGATTATGTTTTTCTGTGACTTAAATAAATCTGAACGAACTCTTTAAAACACCAAAGTCACAAAATGACTGACAGATGGAGGCAGCAGTGGACCAGCACCTCCTGCGTTCTGAGAGGATAAATCACTGATTTTATGAATGGAGTCCGGGTACTGACAGCGAGGTAAAAATCTACGGCAGGTTATACTCTGACTCTGGCTAAACACCAGAACTGTTCCTTGAAGGCACTTGTGACTCTGAAACGAGTCAAAGGTCAAAGGTCAGAGCAGGTAAAGGTAAATCTGCTGCTCATATCCACACAGGTAGAGGTTTTATGCCTCGGACACATCACCAGCAGCTTTTTCTGGTATTTTTAACTTATTTAAGAGTCTTTTTCTAGAACACCAACATTTTGAGACACAACTTCTGAAAAAAAGTCTGCTTAAACAGATTTTTCTTATAAGTTTTTACATTTTTTAAAAATATTTTTCTGGTTCCAAAATTACGAGAATTATCTGGGTTTTTTTTGGCAGCAGTTTTCCGACTCTTCAAAGTGGAGCTTCAGCTGTGGTTCTCACTTCTTCCAGCGTCTTTGATCAACCTGATCAGTTATTTAAAGAGCTGCTGGTCCGGGTCGGTCTGGACCCAGCAGACCTCCTCTACGGCTGATCTGGATCCTGCCGTCCAGCAGCTGTTGATGCAGGTATAAACCAGCACCGTCCCAAACTCCAGCTCCCCCTGCAGCAGACTGACCAGAGCTGGCATCAGCTGCAGCTCGAACGTCCTGGATCCTCCACAGGAGCCGCAGGGTGACGCCAGGCGGTCGGACGGCGGCTCAGACATGAAGAGTGGATCCCCGCCCCGGCAGTAGCGCAGGATCTGCTGAGGACAGGCCGAGATCTTCTTCATGAACCTGGAGAAGATGGCATCTCCATGTCTGGCTTTCGTCTTCTCGTACTTCTCCTCACCGCCGCCACCGCCTCCTTCCTCCAGCTCTGCCACCGCCACGCCTTCCCTCCTCTCGTACTCCCTCAGCAGCTGCTCGGCGTGTCGCAGGTCGTCCTCCTCTCCGGCCAGATCTGACTCCTCCACCACGCTGATGAAGAACGGAGGGAGGACAGGAACCTCCTCCTCCTCCTCCGGTTCTCCCAGATTGAGGTCCTGGAGTCGACTGCTGACACCAACCTCACCATTTGCTGCAAGAAAGAAAATATGCAGCAGAATTAGAGTTTCTGTCTAGACTCAGTGTGACATCTTAAAAAAACTCAACGTCCAAATAAAATAATTCTTAATCAGTCCCACAAAAAGGAAAATATGCATCGTTACAATAATTATATTTTATCATTTTGAGTAAAGCGCTGTACATGCTGGTGAATTAACCATTACAGAAACATTAAAAATATTCAGGTAATCAGTAGTACTGTTAATGTAGGAGGACAGTGGTGGTAAACACCTGACACTTGACAATGTCAAGCTCTGCAGATATTTAATTTTATTTTTTAACAATATTTCTTCTCAGGCCTACCTTCTGCCTCCTCTTGAACCTGGATGATACCCTCCACACCTCCTCCCCATCCACCGTCCTCCTCCACCCCCCAGTCATCGGCGGTGTCACACCAGTCTGTGGCCGACAGAGGAGCCTCCTGAACCGGGTCAGGCCTGCTGGGTGTCTGCGCCGCTGCCGCTTCCGCCTCCAGACACTGAGAGCGGAGCACCTTCCAACAGTCCGACCTGCCGCTGCACTCGACACCTGGGCACGCGAACAGGTGGAGGTTTCTGTGGTAGGGTGAAGCCTGCAGAGGGCAGTACACCTGCACCACATGAGCCAGCGGGGCTCCGCAGCGGCCACAGCGGGGAGGAGGCTGCCGGGCGGTGACCGGCGACCAGTCCGGGCGACCCCCGACTTTACTGGTCAGAAAAGAGGTCTTGTGTCGGTTAGAGTCGATCCCTCCATCACACAGACCGAGCAGAGGTGACTCCTGAGCGGCTGAAGCCATCCCACGTGTGGGGAAACACCGATTGGAAGTGACGGTTTGCTTTGGGTGTCCGTCACCAAAACATTACCGGCTGCTGGATGGCAGTTAAAGACATAAAATATAAAGACACTCTGTTGTAAATCTAGTGGAAGCAGTCCAATACGACCATAACAACACAATACTACAGAAAAGTCACAAAGTGGTGAAATTTGTGAAGTGGATTGAGAACAGTTCCCATCGGAACTTTATATTCTAGTAACGGTACAAAACATGTGATGTGTCCGTTGAAGTGATTCGGCCTTCAAAATAAAGTAACCACAGTTGCATATTTGCGTCGTTGCAACAGCAAATTGGATAGATGTTAAGATGAAAAGATGTAAAAATAGGGAAACAAATAAAAAAAGGTTAACAGGCTACCTCATGACTTGTAATGTGTGCGAGATTAATCACAATATAGAATAGTAAACAATAAACAAATGTCCAAATAGTATCAGTCAACGTGACTAGTTTTGTTTTGAAAATAAAACCTACTCAAAGGTTGGCTGCTTCCGGTGCTAAGCGTTCTTGACGACTGAAGCTAGCAGGACTTAGCAGCAGTCCAAATTGCACTTGTTTGAAAATGTTGCGGATAAATAAAACATTCATTTAATATCTTACATACCTGTCATCTACGAACTATGTTGTGACTACACTGACCAGTAGTTTGTGGATGCTAGACCAGCTAGCATGTAGCAAGCTAACTAACTATCTAGCCAGCCAGGTAGTAGCAAACTAAGTAACTAGCTAGGAGCAAGCTGACTAACTACCTGGCTAACTAGCTAGCTAGCTACCCGGCGTTGACTGTCTAAAGCACCTGTTTATTATTGTAAACACACCGTATTTCGGTTTATATATCGGTACAAATCTCAGTGTGAACTCGGTCCGGGCCACCATGATGCCTTCTTTATTCCTGGAACGGTTCTCCGGGTCACAGGCCGGCACGGCGGCTCTTCCTGCGGCTCCCGCTCACAGTGCAGCCTGGAAGAGACCCTCTGCCAACCGGCCAACAGCTCCAGGACCAGCCGCTGCAGCAGGGACGCTGCCTTTGTTTGGGTGAGAACTTCAACTTTATTACAGTGAAGTTTTACCGTTCTTAAAGTTAAAGGTAAACCGTCTTTGTGCGGTTATTGATTTATGGTTGTTGATATTTCCTGTTGTATTTTCATAAATAGTAGTGTAGATGTTTGCACATAATTCCTGAGTAAAGTCATGAACAGTTTCTTTTAGGATTAATACGTTGATCTTCTTATCATAAATCCAGTTTTCCGGAGTAGCAGGCATACCCATTATTTCACTTTACCTCTCTGGAAGAAATATTCTGTGTTCATCAGTGAAGTTAATTAGATTTTATTTGCATCAATACCAAAAACAACAATAGGTATAAAAATGATTTAAAAACGAACATGAAGGAATCTAAACAAAGACAGAAAACATGACTTAATCAATAAAGAAAACATAAAATAGATTGGCTCTGGGTTTTTTAGTGAATATAAACGTTTTATTTCAGAAAGGAATCATAAAACCGTGTGAAAATCAGCTTCCTGCGTCGTGGAGGAGGAGATGGACGAAGGTTCAGGTTTCTGCTGTGAGGAGCGTCCATGATGAGTGACTTCTTCAGCTGTCTGAAGGCCCAAGGAAGTGGTGAGGAAATAACATTTCATTTCATGCTGTAACATGACTGTTCATTCAGGATGCTATAATAAGACCTTTTAATGACTTTATTTGACATTTTAAAATTTTACATTTTTTGACTTTTTGACATACTATACTATGATGTTTTTATTGACTTTTTCTGACATGCTAAAATATGACTTTTTAACAACTTTTTTCAACAAATTATACTGTAACTTCATTCAGTATGCTATAATAAGACCTTTTAATGACTTTATTTAACATTTTAAAATTTTACATTTTTTTGACTTTTTGACATACTATACTATGATGTTTTTATTGACTTTTTCTGACATGCTAAAATATGACCTTTTAACAACTTTTTTCAACAAATTATACTGTAACTTCATTCAGTATGATATAATAAGACCTTTTAATGACTTTATTTAACATTTTAAAATTTTACATTTTTTGACTTTTTGACATACTATACTATGATGTTTTTATTGACTTTTTCTGACATGCTAAAATATGACCTTTTAACAACTTTTTTCAACAAATTATACTGTAACTTCATTCAGTATGATATAATAAGACCTTTTAATGACTTTATTTAACATTTTAAAATTTTACATTTTTGACTTTTTGACATACTATACTATGATGTTTTTATTGACTTTTTCTGACATGCTAAAATATGACTTTAACAACTTTTTCAACAAATTATACTGTAACTTCATTCAGGATGCTATAATAAGACCTTTTAATGACTTTATTTATCATTTTAAAATTTTACATTTTTTGACTTTTTGACATACTATACTATGATGTTTTTATTGACTTTTTCTGACATGCTAAAATATGACTTTTTAACAACTTTTTCAACAAATTATACTGTAACTTCATTCAGTATGATATAATAAGACCTTTTAATGACTTTATTTAACATTTTAAAATTTTACATTTTTTGACTTTTTGACATACTATACTATGATGTTTTTATTGACTTTTTCTGACATGCTAAAATATGACTTTTTAACAACTTTTTTCAACAAATTATACTGTAACTTCATTCAGTATGCTATAATAAGACCTTTTAATGACTTTATTTAACATTTTAAAATTTTACTTTTTTTGACTTTTTGACATACTATACTATGACGTTTTTATTGACTTTTTCTGACATGCTAAAATATGACTTTTTAACAACTTTTTTCAACAAATTATACTGTAACTTCATTCAGTATGATATAATAAGACCTTTTAATGACTTTATTTGACATTTTAAAATTTTACATTTTTTGACATACTATACTATGATGTTTTTATTGACTTTTTAACAACTTTTTTCAACAAATTATACTGTAACTTCATTCAGTATGCTATAATAAGACCTTTTAATGACTTTATTTATCATTTTAAAATTTTACATTTTTTGACTTTTTGACATACTATACTATGATGTTTTTATTGACTTTTTCTGACATGCTAAAATATGACTTTAACAACTTTTTTCAACAAATTATACTGTAACTTCATTCAGGATGATATAATAAGACCTTTTAATGACTTTATTTGACATTTTAAAATTTTACATTTTTTGACTTTTTGACATACTATACTATGATGTTTTTATTGACTTTTTCTGACATGCTAAAATATGACCTTTTAACAACTTTTTTCAACAAATTATACTGTAACTTCATTCAGTAAGCTATAATAAGACCTTTTAATGACTTTATTTATGATTTTAAAATTTTACATTTTTTGACTTTTTGACATACTATACTATGATGTTTTTATTGACTTTTTCTGACATGCTAAAATATGACCTTTTAACAACTTTTTTCAACAAATTATACTGTAACTTCATTCAGTATGCTATAATAAGACCTTTTAATGACTTTATTTATCATTTTAAAATTTTACATTTTTTTGACTTTTTGACATACTATACTATGATGTTTTTATTGACTTTTTCTGACATGCTAAAATATGACCTTTTAACAACTTTTTTCAACAAATTATACTGTAACTTCATTCAGTATGATATAATAAGACCTTTTAATGACTTTATTTGACATTTTAAAATTTTACATGTTTTGACTTTTTGACATACTATACTATGATGTTTTTATTGACTTTTTCTGACATGCTAAAATATGACTTTAACAACTTTTTTCAACAAATTATACTGTAACTTCATTCAGGATGATATAATAAGACCTTTTAATGACTTTATTTGACATTTTAAAATTTTACATTTTTTGACTTTTTGACATACTATACTATGATGTTTTTATTGACTTTTTCTGACATGCTAAAATATGACTTTTTAACAACTTTTTTCAACAAATTATACTGTAACTTCATTCAGGATGCTATAATAAGACCTTTTAATGACTTTATTTATCATTTTAAAATTTTACATTTTGACTTTTTGACATACTATACTATGATGTTTTTATTGACTTTTTCTGACATGCTAAAATATGACCTTTTAACAACTTTTTTCAACAAATTATACTGTAACTTCATTCAGTATGATATAATAAGACCTTTTAATGACTTTATTTAACATTTTAAAATTTTACATTTTTGACTTTTTGACATACTATACTATGATGTTTTTATTGACTTTTTCTGACATGCTAAAATATGACCTTTTAACAACTTTTTCAACAAATTATACTGTAACTTCATTCAGGATGATATAATAAGACCTTTTAATGACTTTATTTAACATTTTAAAATTTTACATTTTTTGACTTTTTGACATACTATACTATGATGTTTTAATTGACTTTTTCTGACATGCTAAAACATGACTTTTTAACAACTTTTTTCAACAAATTATACTGTAACTTCATTCAGGATGATATAATAAGACCTTTTAATGACTTTATTTAACATTTATTTTACATTTTTTGACTTTTTGACATACTATACTATGATGTTTTTATTGACTTTTTCTGACATGCTAAAATATGACTTTAACAACTTTTTTCAACAAATTATACTGTAACTTCATTCAGTATGATATAATAAGACCTTTTAATGACTTTATTTAACATTTTAAAATTTTACATTTTTTGACTTTTTGACATACTATACTATGATGTTTTTATTGACTTTTTCTGACATGCTAAAATATGACCTTTTAACAACTTTTTCCAACAAATTATACTGTAACTTCATTCAGTATGCTATAATAAGACCTTTTAATGACTTTATTTGACATTTTAAAATTTTACATTTTTTGACTTTGACATACTATACTATGATGTTTTTATTGACTTTTTCTGACATGCTAAAATATGACTTTTTAACAACTTTTTTCAACAAATTATACTGTAACTTCATTCAGTATGATATAATAAGACCTTTTAATGACTTTATTTGTCATTTTAAAATTTTACATTTTGACTTTTTGACATACTATACTATGATGTTTTATTGACTTTTTCTGACATGCTAAAATATGACTTTTTAACAACTTTTTCAACAAATTATACTGTAACTTCATTCAGTATGATATAATAAGACCTTTTAATGACTTTATTTAACATTTTAAAATTTTACATTTTTTGACTTTTTGACATACTATACTATTATGTTTTTATTGACTTTTTCTGACATGCTAAAATATGACCTTTTAACAACTTTTTCAACAAATTATACTGTAACTTCATTCAGTATGATATAATAAGACCTTTTAATGACTTTATTTAACATTTTAAAATTTTACATTTTGACTTTTTGACATACTATACTATGATGTTTTTATTGACTTTTTCTGACATGCTAAAATATGACTTTAACAACTTTTTCAACAAATTATACTGTAACTTCATTCAGGATGATATAATAAGACCTTTTAATGACTTTATTTAACATTTTAAAATTTTACATTTTTTTGACTTTTGACATACTATACTATGATGTTTTTATTGACTTTTTCTGACATGCTAAAATATGACTTTAACAACTTTTTTTCAACAAATTATACTGTAACTTCATTCAGTATGATATAATAAGACCTTTTAATGACTTTATTTATCATTTTAAAATTTTACATTTTTTGACTTTTTGACATACTATACTATGATGTTTTTATTGACTTTTTCTGACATGCTAAAATATGACTTTAACAACTTTTTTCAACAAATTATACTGTAACTTCATTCAGGATGATATAATAAGACCTTTTAATGACTTTATTTAACATTTTAAAATTTTACATTTTTTTTGACTTTTTGACATACTATACTATGATGTTTTTATTGACTTTTTCTGACATGCTAAAATATGACTTTAACAACTTTTTTCAACAAATTATACTGTAACTTCATTCAGTATGATATAATAAGACCTTTTAATGACTTTATTTGACATTTTAAAATTTTACATTTTTTTGACTTTTTGACATACTATACTATGATGTTTTTATTGACTTTTTCTGACATGCTAAAATATGACCTTTTAACAACTTTTTTCAACAAATTATACTGTAACTTCATTCAGTATGATATAATAAGACCTTTTAATGACTTTATTTAACATTTTAAAATTTTACATTTTTGTCTTTTTGACATACTATACTATGATGTTTTTATTGACTTTTTCTGACATGCTAAAATATGACTTTTTAACAACTTTTTTCAACAAATTATACTGTAACTTCATTCAGTATGATATAATAAGACCTTTTAATGACTTTATTTGACATTTTAAAATTTTACATTTTTTGACTTTTTGACATACTATACTATGATGTTTTTATTGACTTTTTCTGACATGCTAAAATATGACTTTTTAACAACTTTTTTCAACAAATTATACTGTAACTTCATTCAGTATGATATAATAAGACCTTTTAATGACTTTATTTGACATTTTAAAATTTTACATTTTTTGACTTTTTGACATACTATACTATGATGTTTTTATTGACTTTTTCTGACATGCTAAAATATGACCTTTTAACAACTTTTTTCAACAAATTATACTGTAACTTCATTCAGGATGATATAATAAGACCTTTTAATGACTTTATGTAACATTTTAAAATTTTACATTTTTTTGACTTTTTGACATACTATACTATGATGTTTTTATTGACTTTTTCTGACATGCTAAAATATGACTTTAACAACTTTTTCAACAAATTATACTGTAACTTCATTCAGTATGATATAATAAGACCTTTAATGACTTTATTTGACATTTTAAAATTTTACATTTTTGACTTTTTGACATACTATACTATGTTTTTATTGACTTTTTCTGACATGCTAAAATATGACTTTTTAACAACTTTTTTCAACAAATTATACTGTAACTTCATTCAGTATGATATAATAAGACCTTTAATGACTTTATTTAACATTTTAAAATTTTACATTTTTGACTTTTTGACATACTATACTATGATGTTTTTATTGACTTTTTCTGACATGCTAAAATATGACTTTTTAACAACTTTTTCAACAAATTATACTGTAACTTCATTCAGGATGATATAATAAGACCTTTAATGACTTTATTTATCATTTTAAAATTTTACATTTTTTGACTTTTTGACATACTATACTATGATGTTTTTATTGACTTTTTCTGACATGCTAAAATATGACCTTTTAACAACTTTTTCAACAAATTATACTGTAACTTCATTCAGTATGCTATAATAAGACATTTTAATGACTTTATTTAACATTTTAAAATTTTACATTTTTGACTTTTGACATACTATACTATGATGTTTTTATTGACTTTTTCTGACATGCTAAAATATGACTTTTTAACAACTTTTTCAACAAATTATACTGTAACTTCATTCAGTATGCTATAATAAGACATTTTAATGACTTTATTTAACATTTTAAAATTTTACATTTTTGACTTTTGACATACTATACTATGATGTTTTTATTGACTTTTTCTGACATGCTAAAATATGACCTTTTAACAACTTTTTTCAACAAATTATACTGTAACTTCATTCAGTATGATATAATAAGACCTTTTAATGACTTTATTTATCATTTTAAAATTTTACATTTTTTGACATTTTTACATACTATACTCTGTAGTTTTTTTTGTCAATTTCTGACATGCTAAAATATGACCTTTTAACAACTTTTTTCAACAAATTATACTGTAACTTCATTCAGTATGATATAAAAAGAACTATTAATTACTAAAGTTAAAAATTTAAAAGTATACATGTTTTGTCTTTTTGACATACTATACTAGGATGTTTTTATTGACTTTTTCTGACACGCTAAAATATGACCTTTTAACAACTTTTTTCAACAAATTATACTGTAACTTCATTCAGTATGATATAATAAGACCTTTTAATGACTTTATTTGACATTTTAAAATTTTACATTTTTTTGACTTTTTGACATACTATACTATGATGTTTTTATTGACTTTTTCTGACATGCTAAAATATGACCTTTTAACAACTTTTTCAACAAATTATACTGTAACTTCATTCAGTATGATATAATAAGACATTTTAATGACTTTATTTAACATTTTAAAATTTTACATTTTTTTGACTTTTTGACATACTATACTATGATGTTTTTATTGACTTTTTCTGACATGCTAAAATATGACCTTTTAACAAATTTTTCAACAAATTATACTGTAACTTCATTCAGTATGATATAATAAGACCTTTTAATGACTTTATTTAACATTTTAAAATTTTACATTTTGACTTTTTGACATACTATACTATGATGTTTTTATTGACTTTTTCTGACATGCTAAAATATGACCTTTTAACAACTTTTTCAACAAATTATACTGTAACTTCATTCAGTATGATATAATAAGACCTTTAATGACTTTATTTATCATTTTAAAATTTTACATTTTGACTTTTGACATACTATACTATGATGTTTTTATTGACTTTTTCTGACATGCTAAAACATGACTTTAACAACTTTTCAACAAATTATACTGTAACTTCATTCAGTATGCTATAATAAGACCTTTTAATGACTTTATTTATCATTTTAAAATTTTACATTTTGACTTTTTGACATACTATACTATGATGTTTTTATTGACTTTTTCTGACATGCTAAAATATGACTTTTTAACAACTTTTTCAACAAATTATACTGTAACTTCATTCAGTATGATATAATAAGACCTTTTAATGACTTTATTTGACATTTTAAAATTTTACATTTTTTTGACTTTTTGACATACTATACTATGATGTTTTTATTGACTTTTTCTGACATGCTAAAATATGACTTTAACAACTTTTTCAACAAATTATACTGTAACTTCATTCAGGATGATATAATAAGACCTTTTAATGACTTTATTTAACATTTTTTTGACTTTTTGACATACTATACTATGATGTTTTTATTGACTTTTTCTGACATGCTAAAATATGACTTTAACAACTTTTTTCAACAAATTATACTGTAACTTCATTCAGTATGATATAATAAGACCTTTTAATGACTTTATTTGACATTTTAAAATTTTACATTTTTGACTTTTTGACATACTATACTATGTTTTTATTGACTTTTTCTGACATGCTAAAATATGACCTTTTAACAACTTTTTTCAACAAATTATACTGTAACTTCATTCAGTATGATATAATAAGACCTTTTAATGACTTTATTTGACATTTTAAAATTTTACATTTTTTTGACTTTTTGACATACTATACTATGATGTTTTTATTGACTTTTTCTGACATGCTAAAATATGACTTTTTAACAACTTTTTTCAACAAATTATACTGTAACTTCATTCAGTATGATATAATAAGACCTTTTAATGACTTTATTTATCATTTTAAAATTTTACATTTTTTGACTTTTTGACATACTATACTATGATGTTTTTATTGACTTTTTCTGACATGCTAAAATATGACCTTTTAACAACTTTTTTCAACAAATTATACTGTAACTTCATTCAGTATGCTATAATAAGACATTTTAATGACTTTATTTAACATTTTAAAATTTTACATTTTTTGACTTTTTGACATACTATACTATGATGTTTTTATTGACTTTTTCTGACATGCTAAAATATGACTTTTTAACAACTTTTTTCAACAAATTATACTGTAACTTCATTCAGTATGCTATAATAAGACATTTTAATGACTTTATTTAACATTTTAAAATTTTACATTTTTTGACTTTTGACATACTATACTATGATGTTTTTATTGACTTTTTCTGACATGCTAAAATATGACCTTTTAACAACTTTTTCAACAAATTATACTGTAACTTCATTCAGTATGATATAATAAGACCTTTTAATGACTTTATTTATCATTTTAAAATTTTACATTTTGACTTTTTGACATACTATACTATGATGTTTTTATTGACTTTTTCTGACATGCTAAAATATGACCTTTTAACAACTTTTCAACAAATTATACTGTAACTTCATTCAGTATGATATAATAAGACCTTTTAATGACTTTATTTAACATTTTAAAATTTTACATTTTGACTTTTTGACATACTATACTATGATGTTTTTATTGACTTTTTCTGACACGCTAAAATATGACCTTTTAACAACTTTTTTTCAACAAATTATACTGTAACTTCATTCAGTATGATATAATAAGACCTTTAATGACTTTATTTGACATTTTAAAATTTTACATTTTTTGACTTTTGACATACTATACTATGATGTTTTTATTGACTTTTTCTGACATGCTAAAATATGACCTTTTAACAACTTTTTCAACAAATTATACTGTAACTTCATTCAGTATGATATAATAAGACCTTTTAATGACTTTATTTAACATTTTAAAATTTTACATTTTTTTTTGACTTTTTGACATACTATACTATGATGTTTTTATTGACTTTTTCTGACATGCTAAAATATGACCTTTTAACAACTTTTTCAACAAATTATACTGTAACTTCATTCAGTATGATATAATAAGACCTTTTAATGACTTTATTTAACATTTTAAAATTTTACATTTTGACTTTTTGACATACTATACTATGATGTTTTTATTGACTTTTTCTGACATGCTAAAATATGACCTTTTAACAACTTTTTCAACAAATTATACTGTAACTTCATTCAGTATGATATAATAAGACCTTTAATGACTTTATTTATCATTTTAAAATTTTACATTTTTGACTTTTTGACATACTATACTATGATGTTTTTATTGACTTTTTCTGACATGCTAAAATATGACTTTTAACAACTTTTTCAACAAATTATACTGTAACTTCATTCAGTATGATATAATAAGACCTTTTAATGACTTTATTTAACATTTTAAAATTTTACATTTTTTTGACTTTTTGACATACTATACTATGATGTTTTTATTGACTTTTTCTGACATGCTAAAATATGACTTTTTAACAACTTTTTTCCAACAAATTATACTGTAACTTCATTCAGGATGATATAATAAGACCTTTTAATGACTTTATTTATCATTTTAAAATTTTACATTTTTGACTTTGACATACTATACTATGATGTTTTTATTGACTTTTTCTGACATGCTAAAATATGACTTTTTAACAACTTTTTTCAACAAATTATACTGTAACTTCATTCAGGATGATATAATAAGACCTTTTAATGACTTTATTTAACATTTTAAAATTTTACATTTTTTGACTTTTTGACATACTATACTATGTTTTTATTGACTTTTTCTGACATGCTAAAATATGACCTTTTAACAACTTTTTCAACAAATTATACTGTAACTTCATTCAGTATGCTATAATAAGACCTTTTAATGACTTTATTTATCATTTTAAAATTTTACATTTTTTGACTTTTTGACATACTATACTATGATGTTTTTATTGACTTTTTCTGACATGCTAAAATATGACCTTTTAACAACTTTTTCAACAAATTATACTGTAACTTCATTCAGTATGATATAATAAGACCTTTTAATGACTTTATTTGACATTTTAAAATTTTACATTTTTTGACTTTTTGACATACTATACTATGATGTTTTTATTGACTTTTTCTGACATGCTAAAACATGACTTTAACAACTTTTTCAACAAATTATACTGTAACTTCATTCAGTATGCTATAATAAGACCTTTTAATGACTTTATTTATCATTTTAAAATTTTACATTTTGACTTTTGACATACTATACTATGATGTTTTTATTGACTTTTTCTGACATGCTAAAATATGACTTTTTAACAACTTTTTCAACAAATTATACTGTAACTTCATTCAGTATGATATAATAAGACCTTTTAATGACTTTATTTGACATTTTAAAATTTTACATTTTTGACTTTTTGACATACTATACTATGATGTTTTTATTGACTTTTTCTGACATGCTAAAATATGACTTTAACAACTTTTTCAACAAATTATACTGTAACTTCATTCAGTATGATATAATAAGACCTTTTAATGACTTTATTTGACATTTTAAAATTTTACATTTTTGACTTTTTGACATACTATACTATGATGTTTTTATTGACTTTTTCTGACATGCTAAAATATGACCTTTTAACAACTTTTTTCAACAAATTATACTGTAACTTCATTCAGGATGATATAATAAGACCTTTTAATGACTTTATTTGACATTTTAAAATTTTACATTTTTTGACTTTTTGACATACTATACTATGTTTTTATTGACTTTTTCTGACATGCTAAAATATGACTTTTTAACAACTTTTTTCAACAAATTATACTGTAACTTCATTCAGGATGATATAATAAGACCTTTTAATGACTTTATTTATCATTTTAAAATTTTACATTTTTTTGACTTTTTGACATACTATACTATGATGTTTTTATTGACTTTTTCTGACATGCTAAAATATGACTTTTTAACAACTTTTTCAACAAATTATACTGTAACTTCATTCAGTATGCTATAATAAGACCTTTTAATGACTTTATTTAACATTTTAAAATTTTACATTTTTGACTTTTTGACATACTATACTATGATGTTTTTATTGACTTTTTCTGACATGCTAAAATATGACTTTAACAACTTTTTCAACAAATTATACTGTAACTTCATTCAGGATGATATAATAAGACCTTTTAATGACTTTATTTAACATTTTAAAATTTTACATTTTTTGACTTTGACATACTATACTATGATGTTTTTATTGACTTTTTCTGACATGCTAAAACATGACTTTAACAACTTTTTTCAACAAATTATACTGTAACTTCATTCAGTATGATATAATAAGACCTTTTAATGACTTTATTTGACATTTTAAAATTTTACATTTTTTGACTTTTTGACATACTATACTATGATGTTTTTATTGACTTTTTCTGACATGCTAAAATATGACCTTTTAACAACTTTTTTCAACAAATTATACTGTAACTTCATTCAGTATGATATAATAAGACCTTTTAATGACTTTATTTAACATTTTAAAATTTTACATTTTTTGACTTTTTGACATACTATACTATGATGTTTTTATTGACTTTTTCTGACATGCTAAAATATGACTTTTTAACAACTTTTTTCAACAAATTATACTGTAACTTCATTCAGGATGATATAATAAGACCTTTTAATGACTTTATTTGACATTTTAAAATTTTACATTTTTTGACTTTTTGACATACTATACTATGATGTTTTTATTGACTTTTTCTGACATGCTAAAATATGACTTTTTAACAACTTTTTTCAACAAATTATACTGTAACTTCATTCAGTATGATATAATAAGACCTTTTAATGACTTTATTTGACATTTTAAAATTTTACATTTTTTGACTTTTTGACATACTATACTATGATGTTTTTATTGACTTTTTCTGACATGCTAAAATATGACCTTTTAACAACTTTTTTCAACAAATTATACTGTAACTTCATTCAGGATGATATAATAAGACCTTTTAATGACTTTATTTAACATTTTAAAATTTTACATTTTTTGACTTTTTGACATACTATACTATGATGTTTTTATTGACTTTTTCTGACATGCTAAAATATGACTTTAACAACTTTTTTCAACAAATTATACTGTAACTTCATTCAGGATGATATAATAAGACCTTTTAATGACTTTATTTGACATTTTAAAATTTTACATTTTTGACTTTTTGACATACTATACTATGTTTTTATTGACTTTTTCTGACATGCTAAAATATGACTTTTTAACAACTTTTTTCAACAAATTATACTGTAACTTCATTCAGTATGATATAATAAGACCTTTTAATGACTTTATTTAACATTTTAAAATTTTACATTTTTTTGACTTTTTGACATACTATACTATGATGTTTTTATTGACTTTTTCTGACATGCTAAAATATGACTTTTTAACAACTTTTTTCAACAAATTATACTGTAACTTCATTCAGGATGATATAATAAGACCTTTTAATGACTTTATTTATCATTTTAAAATTTTACATTTTTTGACTTTTTGACATACTATACTATGATGTTTTTATTGACTTTTTCTGACATGCTAAAATATGACTTTTTAACAACTTTTTTCAACAAATTATACTGTAACTTCATTCAGTATGCTATAATAAGACATTTTAATGACTTTATTTAACATTTTAAAATTTTACATTTTTTGACTTTTTGACATACTATACTATGATGTTTTTATTGACTTTTTCTGACATGCTAAAATATGACTTTTTAACAACTTTTTTCAACAAATTATACTGTAACTTCATTCAGTATGCTATAATAAGACATTTTAATGACTTTATTTAACATTTTAAAATTTTACATTTTTTGACTTTTTGACATACTATACTATGATGTTTTTATTGACTTTTTCTGACATGCTAAAATATGACCTTTTAACAACTTTTTTCAACAAATTATACTGTAACTTCATTCAGTATGATATAATAAGACCTTTTAATGACTTTATTTATCATTTTAAAATTTTACATTTTTTGACTTTTTGACATACTATACTATGATGTTTTTATTGACTTTTTCTGACATGCTAAAATATGACCTTTTAACAACTTTTTCAACAAATTATACTGTAACTTCATTCAGTATGATATAATAAGACCTTTTAATGACTTTATTTAACATTTTAAAATTTTACATTTTTTGACTTTTTGACATACTATACTATGATGTTTTTATTGACTTTTTCTGACACGCTAAAATATGACCTTTTAACAACTTTTTTCAACAAATTATACTGTAACTTCATTCAGTATGATATAATAAGACCTTTTAATGACTTTATTTGACATTTTAAAATTTTACATTTTTTTGACTTTTTGACATACTATACTATGATGTTTTTATTGACTTTTTCTGACATGCTAAAATATGACCTTTTAACAACTTTTTTCAACAAATTATACTGTAACTTCATTCAGTATGATATAATAAGACCTTTTAATGACTTTATTTAACATTTTAAAATTTTACATTTTTTGACTTTTTGACATACTATACTATGATGTTTTTATTGACTTTTTCTGACATGCTAAAATATGACCTTTTAACAACTTTTTCAACAAATTATACTGTAACTTCATTCAGTATGATATAATAAGACCTTTTAATGACTTTATTTAACATTTTAAAATTTTACATTTTTTGACTTTTGACATACTATACTATGATGTTTTATTGACTTTTTCTGACATGCTAAAATATGACCTTTTAACAACTTTTTCAACAAATTATACTGTAACTTCATTCAGTATGATATAATAAGACCTTTTAATGACTTTATTTATCATTTTAAAATTTTACATTTTTTGACTTTTTGACATACTATACTATGATGTTTTTATTGACTTTTTCTGACATGCTAAAATATGACTTTTTAACAACTTTTTTCAACAAATTATACTGTAACTTCATTCAGTATGATATAATAAGACCTTTTAATGACTTTATTTGACATTTTAAAATTTTACATTTTTTGACTTTTTGACATACTATACTATGATGTTTTTATTGACTTTTTCTGACATGCTAAAATATGACTTTTTAACAACTTTTTTCAACAAATTATACTGTAACTTCATTCAGGATGATATAATAAGACCTTTTAATGACTTTATTTATCATTTTAAAATTTTACATTTTTTGACTTTTTGACATACTATACTATGATGTTTTTATTGACTTTTTCTGACATGCTAAAATATGACTTTTTAACAACTTTTTTCAACAAATTATACTGTAACTTCATTCAGGATGATATAATAAGACCTTTTAATGACTTTATTTGACATTTTAAAATTTTACATTTTTTTTACTTTTTGACATACTATACTATGTTTTTATTGACTTTTTCTGACATGCTAAAATATGACCTTTTAACAACTTTTTTCAACAAATTATACTGTAACTTCATTCAGTATGCTATAATAAGACCTTTTAATGACTTTATTTATCATTTTAAAATTTTACATTTTTTGACTTTTTGACATACTATACTATGATGTTTTTATTGACTTTTTCTGACATGCTAAAATATGACCTTTTAACAACTTTTTTCAACAAATTATACTGTAACTTCATTCAGTATGATATAATAAGACCTTTTAATGACTTTATTTGACATTTTAAAATTTTACATTTTTTTGACTTTTTGACATACTATACTATGATGTTTTTATTGACTTTTTCTGACATGCTAAAACATGACTTTAACAACTTTTTTCAACAAATTATACTGTAACTTCATTCAGTATGCTATAATAAGACCTTTTAATGACTTTATTTATCATTTTAAAATTTTACATTTTTTGACTTTTTGACATACTATACTATGATGTTTTTATTGACTTTTTCTGACATGCTAAAATATGACTTTTTAACAACTTTTTTCAACAAATTATACTGTAACTTCATTCAGTATGATATAATAAGACCTTTTAATGACTTTATTTGACATTTTAAAATTTTACATTTTTTTGACTTTTTGACATACTATACTATGATGTTTTTATTGACTTTTTCTGACATGCTAAAATATGACTTTAACAACTTTTTTCAACAAATTATACTGTAACTTCATTCAGTATGATATAATAAGACCTTTTAATGACTTTATTTGACATTTTAAAATTTTACATTTTTTGACTTTTTGACATACTATACTATGATGTTTTTATTGACTTTTTCTGACATGCTAAAATATGACCTTTTAACAACTTTTTTCAACAAATTATACTGTAACTTCATTCAGGATGATATAATAAGACCTTTTAATGACTTTATTTGACATTTTAAAATTTTACATTTTTTGACTTTTTGACATACTATACTATGTTTTTATTGACTTTTTCTGACATGCTAAAATATGACTTTTTAACAACTTTTTTCAACAAATTATACTGTAACTTCATTCAGGATGATATAATAAGACCTTTTAATGACTTTATTTATCATTTTAAAATTTTACATTTTTTTGACTTTTTGACATACTATACTATGATGTTTTTATTGACTTTTTCTGACATGCTAAAATATGACTTTTTAACATCTTTTTCAACAAATTATACTGTAACTTCATTCAGTATGATATAATAAGACATTTTAATGACTTTATTTAACATTTTAAAATTTTACATTTTGACTTTTTGACATACTATACTATGATGTTTTTATTGACTTTTTCTGACATGCTAAAATATGACCTTTTAACAACTTTTTTCAACAAATTATACTGTAACTTCATTCAGTATGATATAATAAGACCTTTTAATGACTTTATTTATCATTTTAAAATTTTACATTTTTTGACTTTTTGACATACTATACTATGATGTTTTTATTGACTTTTTCTGACATGCTAAAACATGACTTTTTAACATCTTTTTCAACAAATTATACTGTAACTTCATTCAGTATGATATAATAAGACATTTTAATGACTTTATTTAACATTTTAAAATTTTACATTTTGACTTTTTGACATACTATACTATGATGTTTTTATTGACTTTTTCTGACATGCTAAAATATGACCTTTTAACAACTTTTTCAACAAATTATACTGTAACTTCATTCAGGATGATATAATAAGACCTTTTAATGACTTTATTTGACATTTTAAAATTTTACATTTTGACTTTTTGACATACTATACTATGATGTTTTTATTGACTTTTTCTGACATGCTAAAATATGACTTTTTACAACTTTTTTCAACAAATTATACTGTAACTTCATTCAGGATGATATAATAAGACCTTTTAATGACTTTATTTGACATTTTAAAATTTTACATTTTTTGACTTTTTGACATACTATACTATGATGTTTTTATTGACTTTTTCTGACATGCTAAAATATGACTTTTTTACAACTTTTTTCAACAAATTATACTGTAACTTCATTCAGGATGATATAATAAGACCTTTTAATGACTTTATTTGACATTTTAAAATTTTTTACATTTTTTGACTTTTTGACATACTATACTATGATGTTTTTATTGACTTTTTAACATCTTTTTTCAACAAATTATACTGTAACTTCATTCAGTATGCTATAATAAGATCTTTTAATGACTTTTTTAATGTTTTAGAATGGCCCATAAAATTTTCAACATACACGGTTATTGTCGTATCTTGATGTTTTTCCATGAAACTTCCCATATTTTTTGACAGGCTATACCACCGTATTTGATGACTTTGGAACAGCTCCATCACCTCAGAGCCCAGGTTCTCCATGCTGGACGACACCATCCTCTATCTGCTCCACAGAGCTGAGTCTCATGTGGACAAAGAGAGTAGCCCTGTGAGCATCATGGTCCAGCCATCTCTCCTGAGAGATAAGCTGGCAGGTATGTGGGTATCTGCAGATCTTCATGGAGGGATCCCATGTGGAGACAGTCAGGACCTGCAGAGACCTACAGACTGGACTGGTCCTCCAGCACTGACAGCTTGGACATGAATGGACGTCTCTGCTCACTTGCACACTATTTGCATTTTATTTGGTCAACAAATGGACATTTTTGTGTCACTTGCACTTTATTTTTTAAACGTTTTTCTATGTATTTTAGGATTTGTTATTTTGTCAAACGATTCAAATTTTGATCAGATTAATCACATTTAATGTGCATTAAACATTTTTTATTTTTCATGAGCAAACAGAAAGAAGGGAATATATCTATGTATATATCTATGTTCATCAGTCGCTGCTGCTGAACTATTAAACACCCTGTGAAATATCATCTGTTCATTCTGTACAAAGTCGAGCATTTCCTCTTTATAGTCAGTGTTTGTCTTTGTTGTAAATCATTTCTTATTTTTACACTGAAAAGGGAGAAGAAGAACTCTGAAGTAGAAACTAGTCTGCTTGTTTCTACTGGATCAGTCATTCTGAGCTGCAGATGGTTAATGAGTTAAGTTTTAATCATATTAATTATGATGATGGATGAATCTGTATTAATGTGTTCATTTCACAGCTCTTTTTTTTTTTTAGTACCTGTATGATTTGAATTGTGTTTGGATTTTTGATAATTATTTCTGTGTGCTGCTGCTCTTTTTAACATGTAATGTTCATTACTTGAATTTGCTTTGGGTTAAATAAAATATCTAATATCTATTCACAAAGTTTTCAACAGATTATACTGTGATTTTTTTAATGACTTTTTCAAAGTGTTAAAATTAGACTTTTTACAGCTTTTTCTTCACTAAACTGCTGCTTCATTCAATATGCCATAAAAACGCCTTTTGATGAATTTATTTGACATTTTTTGACGTTTTCAACATACTATACTATGACGTTTTTAATGACTTTTTCTGACATGCTATAATATGACTTTTAGTAACTTTTTAACAAATTATACTGTAACTTCATTCAGTATGCTATAGTGAGGCATTTTAATGACTTTAACATTTTAAAATGTGACTTTTTTTTTTTTTTTTTACTTTTTGACATACTATGACGTTTCCTATGACTTTTTCTTACTCAATAACATTCAGCTTTTTTCAATGAAATTATACTCTTAATTTTTCCAACAAATTATCCTGACACTTTAATCCATACACTATAAAAGGCCTTTTGATGACTATTTGACCTTTTTTTTTTTTTTTTTTTTATAAAAATACTATATCATGACGTCTTTCCACAAAACTTTCAACATGCCACCCTTTCAAATTTAAGATTTGTTTTAAATCCTATACCATAACGATTCATTTTCTGCTGTACTCTGACTGCTTTTCTGACTTTATTTAACATTCAAAAGATTTTTTAAGTAAAACATTTTCAGCATGCTGCTCTTACTTTGCTCAGGACACATCATCAGCACAGCCTGCAGAGGGACGATGAAGGTGATGTCTCTAAGGGAAAAAATAAACAGAAAAGATGAAATATCAAACAGTTTTTTTCTGGGTATTTCAGCTGCAGGTCAGCGTCCACTCAGCAGAACTCAGCTATGACGGTAGAGTAGTTTTATAGTTGTGAGAGATTTAATGCTCTCCTGGTCTTGAGGTCATGATGAAGCTGAACACACTTCCTGTAGCCAGCAGGTGGCAGCCTCACATCACTTCAGCTCATCATGTTCAACCTGCTGCTGAAATAATATTGATCTCCATTTATCTGATTTTCTTTTGGCTTCTCTCAGATTACCATCACCACGAGCAGCTCCACATCAAAATGTCCAATGACTGTCATTATTCTGGATGCTTGAGGGGAAGAAAAATCTTAAATCCCAAAGAGAGAATCATACAGAAAGATTAATCCAGATTCATATCATCAGGATGTAAAAGTGAGCCACAGCTTGTCCATGAGTATTTAATATTTACACCAGACAAATCAGATGAACATGAACAGTGAATATCTGTGCTCCAGTTTGCATTTTGTTCAGGAACGTTTCAGTGATTTTTTTTTTCTTTATGACGTTAACAGAAATATTCAGATCTGAGCTCTTTTTCTCAACATTTGAAACAAACAGATAATAATTTACAGACGCAGCTGTAAACATCAGTGGTGGAAAATCTTCTCAGCATAAATCTGAGCTACGTCATCATCACCATCATTTCCTCCCATGATGCTCTCTGTTTCTCCTCCAGCACATCTCAGAGGGAAATATGGACAATGGATATTTCTGCACCCAGATTAAACGGAGAGTTGATAAAACGTGATAAATGAAAGCGTTTATTGAAGCACAGCTGACATAATTCAGTTGCTTCATCAATTAGATGATTGACGGGAAAATAAATTGGTAACTAATTTGATGATTCAATACATTTTCATGTAAAAATTAAAATTTAATTTAATATATTCAAAGTATTTGCAAATTATTTGCCTGACATGAATATATATATTTGATTTTATATGCCTCTGCTCTTCTCTTACTTAAGAATATTCATTGATGTTTTGATTAATGAAATATCTATTTATGAAATTATGAAGGTTTAAGGCTGGTAGAAGAATAAAATCCTTCTTTTGCATGCATCCTAATGGTAGAATATATAAGAGTCACAGAGGATTAACCATTTAAATTTAACTTTAACTACAGTCTCCTGATTATACTTCCATAACTTAATATTGTTTCACAGTACTTTCACAGTGTGGTACTACTAGTTTTACTGCAGTAGAGTACTCTGCAGTAGTACTTCTACCATGTTTGACAGCATGCTGCGAGTGTTGGAGATCCTCAGGCTCTAACCTTCCCATGACTGATGATGCTCAGAGGAACCTCAGTGACCGCAGGTCCAGGCCTGTGCAGGTCCTGGCCTGTGCAGGTCCAGGCCTGTGCAGGTCCTGGCCTGTGCAGGTCCAGGCCTGTGCAGGTCCTGGCCTGTGCAGGTCCTGGCCTGTGTCAGAGTGGAGGACCAGGCACTCAGAGCTCAGTCCTGCTCTCTCTACTGGACTCAGATCTTCTGAGGTGAACTGGTCCAGAAAGCTTTCTGAGGAGAACCTGAAGCGTCGTCATGGACACTCATGTGTTCCTCCACAGGATGGGATGCAGAAGCTCCTTCCTTCTTCACTTCCTGTCATTAAGTGTGGAGAGCAGAGCGTTAAAATCCAATCTGCTGCCGGGAACAGGAAATGAAACATGAACCATGTTTGTTTCACATCCAGCTGCTGGAACCTGACTGGCCGACACCGCTCAGTATTCACATATGTACACGTATTTATCAGATAGTTATTAGACACATAATAATAATAATGATAATGTGAAGTATAAGTAGACTAGTGGCTAGCACTGATACTTGTGACTACAGTGGATTCAGCAGCATTTATCTCCCCCTCCTCTGAACCCTGATGTCAGTCGTCACTTCATTAAACCTGAAGAAGCTCCACAGATTCAGCCTCTTATCGTCGTCATCAGTCTCTCAGCAGGACTCTGAGCGGCTCGCTGCTCTTTTTTAATTGGTTCTTTTTCTTTTTTGCTGCCGACCAGCAGCCTCAGCGGGGGCGGCCATGTTGGCTGCATGTTGAGAGAGTGGCCTGCTGGGAGGTCACAGTAATAAAACAGAGATTTACTATTAACTGTGCATTAATATTAATATTTCATTCAGAGTATTTTTATTATCATTATCACAGAGAAGACTTTTAATACCAATAAACTTTTACTTCAGCAGCTCCAGCTTGTCGTACCTCTGATTAAAATGAGACTATTTTACATCTTTAGTCCCTTAACAAGCAGAAATACTTTACCACAGAAAACCTATTAATTTTAAGTGTTAATTAAGTTATACTGAATATTATGTTACATTATGATTATTATATTGTTCATCTTTAGTCCCTGTTAGCCGATTAGCAGCACTAGCATTAGCTTAGCTCGTAGCTGCTAGCTCAAATTGGAAGTAATGCTCTGGTATTTTAATTCAGTTTTACACAGAAAGCATATTATTGTCTTCAATAAGAGCTTTTCAAAATGAAACTCAGAAGCAGGAAGCTGCTGGTGAAGGAGCACTGAAGAGACAAAATAAAAGCACCAGATTAAAAAACAAATATCTGGTTATGCTTTGACGTGATCTCGTTCACACTGACTGAAAGAAAAACTAAAGAGCTCAAACTTCTCGTCTTTTCCTCTAAATTCTGCAGCGTCAGCCTGAATTATGGGCTTTCATTAGCAAACGGTGGAAATCTCCTCCTCATTGTGGCTGATGGTTTGTTAAGTTGCTTTTGTTCCTTAAGCATTTCTTAAGTGCTAAGCAATTATTGTTATCATTAAGAAGGTAATGAAATGTTCAGAGGAGGGAAAGTTCTGATGCATTAAATCTACATTTATGACTTTATTTTCAGAGAAGAAACAACATTTACTAAAAGCAGCAGCAAGTGTTGCTGATGATCGTACTACTACTACTGGATTTTATTAAGTTTTTTATTTATATTACTATTACTTACTTTTATATTATTTGTTACACTATTTTATTTTATTCTGTATTTTATTTTACCTTCAATGTAAGTTAATATATATTCTCTTATTGCATTACACTACATAATCTCATGGTACTTATTGTTTTGGGATTCATTGTATTTGCTGATTATTCAGTCAGTGTGAACGAGACCAGATTCACGTCAAAGCACAACCAGATATATATTTTTTTAATCTGGTGCTTTTATTTTGTGTCTTCAGTGCTCCTTCACCAGCAGCGTCCTTCATGTCTCCAGACAATGATAAGCTTCTGACTTTTATTTTGAAAAGCTCTCAGTGGAGACATCAATAATCTGCTCCTTGTGTAAAAACTGAATTAAAATATCAGGGAAGTACCACTGAGCTAGCAGCTAGGTGCTAGGCTAATGCTAGTGCAGCTAATCAGATGCTAACAGGCTAAAGCTGCTATTGATCAGTGATCAGGTGTCCACAGCCCTTCAGGTGACTCCTGCTTACCTGCTCGTTAACCTGTCGTCTTCCTCTCTTGAAGGGAAAGCCTCATTTTAAAGATGGAGTCGCTACCTATGGTCGTCATGACGACGTGCGTTTACCTGTCATTAACATTATTTCTCACCTGTGGACACTGAATAAATGTCTGCAGCAGGACTGACGGAGGACATGAGGACATGCTGCTTCCTTCCTGTCTGCGTGGAGATGCTGCACGCCTCACCACGGCAACGCTGGTATCCTAGCAGCTGCAGCCAGCAGCGCTAGTTGGCACGGAAACAGAGCAGAGGCTTAGACACGCACGCACGCACGCACACACACACACACACACACACACACACACACAGAGGAAGTGGAGCAAACAGCAGCTTTATCAAATCACCACTTTATTAAAGCTCACCTGTCAGGTGTCACGGGAAAAAAAATAGTTAATGCAGGTGTTGAGCTCACCTGTCTTTAATCCCACCTAGTTCTTCCAGAGCAGCTGTTAGCATCGAGTCATCGAGTCACTGAGTCACAGCAGCAACAAGATGAATTTAAAAACACTCAGGCTGCTTCATCTCTGTCAGCTTTCCTCTTTTCAGAGACAAACCGCAGCCTCAGGTGTCTCAGGTGTCTCAGGTGTTCCAGGTGTCTCAGGTGCCTCAGGTGTCTCAGGTGTCTCAGGTGTTTCCTAACACCTGACTGAATCCTCATGAGCATCTGACATTTCAAAATAAAATGCAGGTGTCTGTTTAAAGTTGAAAGTGTTCGTACAGCCGACAGGTCGACTCACGCCGCTGCTAACTTCTCATCCCTCGTCTTCGTCCATGTCCAGCGGTCCTCTGTTCGCCGGCAGAGACGCTCTGATTCGCTGCCAGCGGTTCGGAGGCCAGATGATGTGAGAGGCTCGACCGTGAAGCAGCCCCACTGACACCTGGGAAAAAAAACAGGGTCAGAAAGTCACAATGACCCAGCATGTCTTCATGTTATCATGCTATGATTGTTCCTTTTTCCCACTAAAGTCCATTAAAACCAAGATTTCCCTCCAGAACTCTGCATATCTGGAAGCTGATTGGATAAAAAAAAAAAAAAAACTGTTGGAGGAGAAGGAACATCTGTTCAGTCGTTCATCTTTTCTAGTGTCACTTAAAAGGCATCACAAAGTGATCCGAAGTGATCTAAAGGGATCTAAAGGGATTTAAAGTGATCAAAAGTGATCTAAAGGGATTTAAAGTGATCTAAAGGGATCTAAAGGGATCTAAAGGGATTTAAAGTGATCTAAAGTGATCTAAAGGGATTTAAAGTGATCTAAAGGGATCTAAAGGGATCTAAAGTGATCTAAAGGGATTTAAAGTGATCTAAAGTGATCTAAAGGGATCTAAAGGGATTTAAAGTGATCTAAAGGGATTTAAAGTGATCTAAAGGGATCTAAAGGGATTTAAAGTGATCTAAAGGGATTTAAAGTGATTTAAAGGGATTTCAAGTGATCTGAAGTGATCTAAAGGGATTTAAAGTGATCTAAAGGGATTTAAAGTGATCTAAAGTGATCTAAAGGGATTTAAAGTGATCTAAAGGGATCTAAAGGGATCTAAAGGGATTTAAAGTGATCTAAAGGGATCTAAAGTGATTTAAAGTGATCTAAAGGGATTTAAAGTGATCTAAAGGGATCTAAAGGGATTTAAAGTGATCTAAAGGGATCTAAAGAGATTTAAAGTGATCTAAAGGGATCTAAAGGGATTTAAAGTGATCTAAAGGGATCTAAAGGGATTTAAAGTGATCTAAAGGGATCTAAAGGGATTTAAAGTGATCTAAAGGGATTTAAAGTGATCTAAAGGGATCTAAAGGGATTTAAAGTGATCTAAAGGGATCTAAAGAGATTTAAAGTGATTTAAAGGGATTTAAAGTGATCTAAAGTGATTTAAAGTGATCTAAAGGGATCTAAAGGGATTTAAAGTGATCTAAAGTGATCTAAAGGGATTTAAAGTGATCTAAAGGGATCTAAAGGGATTTAAAGTGATCTAAAGGGATCTAAAGGGATTTAAAGTGATCTAAAGTGATCTAAAGGGATTTAAAGTGATCTAAAGGGATTTAAAGTGATCTAAAGGGATCTAAAGGGATTTAAAGTGATCTAAAGGGATCTAAAGAGATTTAAAGTGATTTAAAGGGATTTAAAGTGATCTAAAGTGATTTAAAGTGATCTAAAGGGATCTAAAGGGATTTAAAGTGATCTAAAGTGATCTAAAGGGATTTAAAGTGATCTAAAGGGATTTAAAGGGATTTAAAGTGATCTAAAGGGATTTAAAGGGATTTAAAGTGATCTAAAGGGATTTAAAGTGATCTAAAGGGATTTAAAGGGATTTAAAGTGATCTAAAGGGATCTAAAGAGATTTAAAGTGATTTAAAGGGATTTAAAGTGATCTAAAGTGATTTAAAGTGATCTAAAGTGATCTAAAGGGATCTAAAGGGATTTAAAGTGATCTAAAGGGATCTAAAGGGATTTAAAGTGATCTAAAGGGATTTAAAGTGATCTAAAGGGATCTAAAGGGATTTAAAGTGATTTAAAGTGATTTAAAGTGATTTAAAGTGATGAGACCTTCTGCTCTCCTGCAACAACCAGGATGAGAGCAGAGAGAAGATTCTTTAAGGAGGATTTAAGGAGGTTTGGTTAAGACGAGCAGAGAGGATTTAAAGTGACGGACACGTCCTGCTCTGAATAAAGTCAAAGACAATTTTAAAAAGTGGACGTGGTCGTCTCCACGTCCAGAGGAACGTTTCAAAGAACCACAGTTTGATCAGCTGATGATCAGCTGATGAT